>CM064484.1:27787355-27901043 GCA_032716605.1 Paralithodes platypus | reverse complement strand
GATTCAGTCTGTTTGTAGTGCACCAGCCATGTAGTGTGTTGAGATAGGGTTGAAGGAGATCTGTTTTCTCTTCTTGGGTCATGGTGTGTGCATGTGAGTGTTATGTCATTTGCATAGGAGGCTAAGTTTATTTGGGGAGTATTGGGTGTAGTTATATCGTGGATGTACAGATTGAAGAGTGCGGGCGATAGGACGGATCCCTGTGGGACTCCGTTTGGAAAGTTTCTGATTTTAGATGACTGACCGGCAAAAGATACGTGTGCACATCTGCCTGCTAGGAAGTTGGCCAGCCACCTTTTTGTGTTGTTGTGCATGTTTGTGTTGTAGATTTTGTTTGTTAGGTTGTGGCGGGGGATGGCATCGAAGGCTTTACTAATGTCGAGTGTGGCCAATAGTGATCTGTGTGGTGGTCTAGCTGAGTTGATGCCGTCAAAAGCTCTTTGTGTAAGGTCTGTGAGAAGAGTGTTTGTGGAGTGCAGTGGCCTAAAGCCATGTTGTGTTGGAGCTAGGGGTAGGTCGGGTGTAATTAGTTGTAATACTAGGCGTTCCATGACTTTGGAGGGGGAGCAAAGGAGTGTGATGGGGCGGTGCGAGGAGGGTAGCGTGGGGTCTTTGTTGGGGTTGGGGAATGTGATGATGATACCATGCTTCCAAATGTCTGGTATTGTGTTGTGTGAATAGCTGTAGTTTGATATGTTAGTGAGTGTTTGTATGCCTTGTGGTCCCAGGTGTCTGAGGTGTAGGTCCTGATGTGGCGGCGTCTACGCCGTGGGACCACCTCCCGGAGCTGCCAACCGCGGATGGCTGCCGACCCTCCGCGGCCGGAGACAAGATCAATCGACCAGTGGAGGACAACCGGATGCCGGCCGCGGGGAGCAGTTTCGGGAGCCAAACCGTCACAACTATCCCCTGCCCCCCCCCCCCCTGGGGGCACGGGTCCTTGGAGTGGCTTCGGTCGCGCCGGGAATTTCTACCCATAGTTCTCATTTTCACCTCCCTCACCACACCATCCATAAATATATGAAACAGCCACGGTGACATTACACAACCCTGTCGCAAACCTACAATTACCTCGAACCATTCACTAAACTCATTATTTCTTACTCTTAACACATACTCTGCTCGCTTCATAAAAACTCTTAACTGCTCTTGACAAATTTCCTTCAATTTCATAAACCTTTTTAACATCTTTCACATTGCTTCACGATCCACACGATCATGCGCCTTTTCCAAATCCATAAATGCCCAAAATACCTCCTTATGCTTCTCTAAATACTTCTCGCATAACTGTCTTACTACAAACTCAATGAGAACCTGCAAACAATAATCTAATAATGGCCTTAATCTTTGTTGCAGATCGTAGTAAATCTACTAGCCGTCCTGAGTCCCGAGACAATTCTGTGTCTAGAGAATCTGTTGAAGCACTCAGAGGTTATCCCCACACTGATGCTGATTCTGCTGAGAAGATGACCATAGCGATCCTCGATGAATATACACATAATTGTGATCCACAGGTTAGTAGTGTTCACATTATTGATTATTTGTTGCATACAGGTATAGGCAATTATATATTATAGTTTTTAGAAGTTTCGATAATTTACTTTACAGTAGACCCTCGGTTAGCGAACAGGTTCCGTTCTGAAAATACCGTGCGCAGACCGAAATTACGTTGGGCGAAACGACAGCCTTATGGGATTAATTAGTTTGGTTCAAGGACCCCAATTTTTTCCCCTATCCACCTATATTACCCACCTTTTTGCTCAAACCGAATCATTATACGAGTATTTTATGTTATATTGCTGATTTAGTTATAAGTACATATGCAACATAACATACAACTGGCCAATATTCACACAACCACTTACGCCAACAACACAATCTACACTCAATGAGAGCTCTGTGGGAAAGCCCGATCGTGGCCATGGCCTTCTTCAGGGACTCGGGGCTGTTCGGCGAGGCAGCTTGGGGAACAACAAGAACAACAACAACTGGCCAATAAAACATATTATTACAGTACCGGTAACACTCATTCATGGGATCGTAAGGGAAGCAGCAGGAGTGTTGTAAATTTTGCTACTTTTCCGCTAGACCTAGGTTTATATTTTTATCTAGCGGCAAATATTTACATCTAGTGACACAAATTTTGGTGATTTTCTGTAGATTCAAGCCACATTTGATTGATAGTCTAGAGGCTTGCATTATTCGGAAGATTTTCGGCACAAATTTACTATCTAGCAGCCTTCTACCGACATTTTAGTATGGATCTAGCGGATTATTTTTATTTGGTGACCCTGAGCTTTGCTGTAGTCTGCTCCCGATGTCGGCATTCACTATCTGGCCATTTTTGTCTAAACAGGCAGACAAACGGTATTTTCGGTGTGTTCCAAGGTTGCTTTAATGAATACAATGTTAAGCTATGATAAGAGTTCTAGATTGACCATTAAATTTGCAGATCACAAAAAAAAGATACAAATCCCAGAACTGACTAGTAAACGAAACAACAGTTAGGCTAGGCCTTGGCTAGGCTAACTAATATTAGTCTTTCGAAATAACGAGTTGATGATGCCATACGCATATAAATGACAAACCTATGAAAACAAAATCAGATTAGCAATGAAATGGGTAGATCTAGGAAAAAGTAATGAACCAGGAAGCCACTGTGGATAGTGAGAGCGGGCGAAAAATTGGTAGCGAAATGACACAAGGTTAGGCGGCTAACCAATTGAAGTATTTTTCGCAACCATAAATAAATGCTGCATACATAACAAACTTATAGAAAAAGATTCAAGAATAGCATTTAAATCGGCAGTTCTTATGTGTTATAATGTAAAACTTGCAAAATAAACAAACCAAAATGTATACGAACACAGTAAAAAGACAAAACAACAAATCAAAATCGCTATGTGGAAACAACACTTAAGTAAAATAATTATTTATAAATAAAAGAACACTATCCACCACATAGGGTGTACATCACTACATGAACAAGTTAATCTGGTTCCCAAGCAAACTAATCGCACACATACCAACGCACTGTAGTCACGTTCAAGGAATTAGTCAATTTGGGAAGTCGGGGACGTTCTGGTAAATTTTACTAAACTGCATGAATAAAGAAACTACATTAAGTGTCAAATGTTATATTAAAATCAAATTTGCAACTTGACAAGATAATAACATTAGTACAAAATACAAATATAACTCCCTAACGATAGTGCTATCGGGTAGGTACCTGTAAGCATAGCATGCTTCAATTCAATTAAATATGTTCATGGTAAAATGGGGAAATCCACTGTGTACGAAAATTACTTCTTGAGTGCATGAAACGACTTTGTAAACCTGTGGAATCTATCCTAGTTTTGAAATAACAATTTTTAACCCATGGAGCCCCGGCTAGTTTTGTAATGTTTGCGCACCAGAACCCGGACGGTTTTCAAAAAATTGTTTTATTCCAGAAACAATAGCGAATGGGTTAGGAATGAAGGAAAAACCACGAAAAACCGCTCAAAAAGCTTAAACAATGGTCCTACAGAGCCCCCGAAAACGGATTTTACAAGAGTAAAAAATTGAAGGCAATTATCCCAAAAAAACAGGTTATTGCGCGCTCGCACGCACGTGGACTTTGAGAGTTTTCAACCATCGGCACGGTTGCGTGGGATACGTACACAGTTCACATACAAATCTGAGCCCTCTTGAGTGGCTACACCTGAGGCTACGGTTGGCGCAATTAGGGTGACGCGTCAGGCGCGTCTCTGGGGCTGTGCGTTACATACATCGCCGACGCGTCAGACGCGTCGCTGGGGCTGTACGGGTTAAGGAGTGTCCTCACTAGAAGTTGAGTTGTTTGAGTGTTAAGAAGGTTTGGGGCTAGGCTAGCCTTCGGTATAAAGTTCGTTAAAGTGAGCAAATGGTAGTAATTTGTGATCTTCGTACAACCAAAATTTCGCTGAATGGACGTTCTTAAGTCGGGGGTCAACTGTACTTTCCTAATTATGTGTTAATGTAATGCCAGACACTGACAATAGCTTAACCCTCCAGCACCGGTTACGCATTCTATAATATATCCCCGAAATCCGGGTGATTTGGCCAAAAAACTTCTAAGCCTAGGCTACTGTATCCTTGTTATTTTAACTGCTACCGTATTCCCACGCATCTCCAAGCGTAGATGTGTTTCGTAGCTATAGACTGGCATTGAGTAGAGCTCTCGAAGTCAACTTGTTCAGTTGTGATGACGATTTCCGTGGAGCGCATTTTTCCGCGATTTTAGCCATATGAGCCACTTTTCACTACTGAAACAACAACACACAGCCACACAAAAACAAACTATGCCTCTCCTTTTTGTGTTCGGAGATGCGCGGCGTCGGTCCAACCGGCGGCTGTTTATATGCGTCCGACGGACGGCTTTCAAAACAAGCTTACAGGCTTTCAAGCTTCCGGTGCTCAAGAGCCCATCAGTGTTCCTGGGCCTAGTTTGTTACGGGTGCCTCAGAGCCCCAGCCCTTCCGGTTCTGAGGGGTTAAACTGAAATAAAATGCGGAAAATCACGATCTGCCAGCTCAAGTGCATTTCCACATCTAACAAAGTTTATGTGTGTGGGTAAATTTAGTCAAGTAAAAATTTTATACTTCTGATAATTTTGAGATTTTGTCAATTGTATTTAGAGAGCTGTTGCCACTCTTGACCATGAGAGGACTCCCACTTCGTCTTAAGGGGAGATGGGTCGCTTTTCTGGACCCCCTTCTCCCTCGTATGTAGCCCCATTAGTTTTTACATTTTATGACGTTGGGCACATTAGTTTGGCGATTTTAACACCTTTAGCTCAATTTCGTTAGCAAATTCAAGACCTATCGTGCCATTTATGTGTATTTTTTCTTGGCGAACAGTAGCGAACTTGTAACTGGTAGAGGAATTGGCCTTTGTCTTGGAAATTTTTCTAACAAAAAAGTGTAGTTTATCTTGACCCTTCCTCCCCGGGCTGGCCTTCTAAATGACAGCACTACGATCCGGGCGATCTGGCCAAACAACGTTGTAAAAGGCCTAGGCCTTTTTTTTTTTTTTAACTGCTAGCGAATTCACACACATCTCGAAATGTAGCCCTTAAATTAATTAAAAAAATAATTACAAGTGGGGTACCTCAGGGATCTGTGTTGGGACCACTGCTGTTCGTTATATTTATCAACGACTTGCCTGAAGTTATAACTAATGGAAGTGAGGTATACCTGTATGCGGATGACACTAAGCTGTATAGAAGAGTGAGGAGTAAGGAAGATATGGGTTTGCTTCAAGGAGATGTGGAGGGCATGAAGGGATGGTCTGAGCATTGGTTAATGCCTTTTCATCCAAAAAAATGCAAGTACATGCGGATTGGGACCAGCAAGATAGACAAGGTAGGATACAGTATGTATGAAGCGATGGAGGAAGTGAATGCAGAAAAGGATATAGGAGTAGCGATAGACAATAAGTTAAATTTCTCAGAACATTTAGCAGAAAAGATAAACAAAGCCAATAGAATTGTAGGGCTGATAAGGAGGACATTTGTGTCACTTGACGAAGAAATCTTCAGGAATCTCTATACAGCGCTGGTTAGGCCGCACCTGGAATATGCGAACCAGGTGTGGGCTCCATATATAGTAAAGGATATAGAAGCAGTGGAGAAAGTGCAGAGGAGAGCTAGCAAGCTGGTACCAACGTTGAAGAACGCGGGCTATGAGCAGAGGTTGAGGACACTGGCATATAGAAGAAAGAGAGGGGATATGATAGAGACTTTTAAGATAGTGTCAGGAAAGTACGATGAGGATGTGTGTGAAGGTATCTTCTTGATGCGGGAGGGAACAAGAACGAGAGGACACTCTAAGAAAATTTACAAAGAAAGAAATAGGCTTGAGAAGGCAAAGCACTCATTTTGTGATAGTGGTAAATGAGTGGAACGCACTGCCCCAGTATGTAGTCGATTCCGAATCAATGAGGGAGTTTGAAAGTAATCTTGATAAAGCATGGGGAAGACAAGATTTGAAGTTTGATTATAAAACAAAAATACAGAATAGTAAGAATGTTGCGTCTGCTATCGCCGCCGCCAACACCGTGAACGACCGCAGTGCAAGTACTGGTACTGAGCTGGATACACAGGCATAGTTTGCCTTTTTCCAGATGATCTACTGTAAGAAACTGTAAGAAACTTACTTGTATATGTAGACTGGCGTTGAGTAGAGCTCTCTAGGTCAACTGGTTCAATTGTGACGACGATTTCCATGGAGAGAGTTTTTATCTATATCTATCTATTGCCCGACGCCGTGATCCCCGAAGGGGTGGCCACGAACGAACCGCCTCCCATGCACCTCTGTCCCCGGTCAGTCGACGCCCCTCCCCCCAACCAGCACCGCCTTCGTTCATATACTTCCTCACTCCATCCTTCCACCTCTCATTCGGTCTACCTCTCCCTCTCTGTCCCTCCACCTCGCTCTCATACACCCTCTTAGTCATTCTCTCGCTTGCTATACGTTCCATATGGCCGAACCATCTCAAGTTGTTCCTTTTCACGCTTTCCAGCACATCTACCCCCATACCACACCTTCTTACTTCCTCATTAGTCTGTCTATCCCTCCATGTAACTCCGCACGCACTTCTTAGGTAATTCATTGCCACTGCTCTCACTCTTGGTCCGAGTCTCTCAACCAACGTCCATGCTTCGCTTCCGTAAGTCAGTGTCGGGATTACCACACTGTCGTGCAAGGACTTCTTCACTTCCATACTGACCACCCTATTTCTTGTTACTGCTTTCAGCGTTCCTACAACCCTCTTCCCCTGTTGTACCCTCTCCCGCACTTCTTCATCCATAGTCCCATCTTTACTCAACACTGCCCAGATACTTAACCCTTCCTACCCGGCCTGCCTTGGGTAAGGACAGCTCGAAAGAAGGGCCGCTACCCGGTATGCCTTACCTAAGGCAGCAGCTTAATAGCCTAATTAAGCTTGGTCTGAACGCCGTGCGTACGACGTATGTCAACAAACCCAAGCGTTGCGTCACCGCACCTCCGAAAACAAGAAGGAGAAGACTTCAATGTTATTGTTCTGACGTCAGACGAAATTAGTGTCTGAAAAGCCCCCATATTGGCAACATCTCTGCAATATTTGCTCCACTGAAATAGTCATCACAACTGAACCAGTTGACTTACAGAGCTCTACTCAACGCCAAAATACAGATTGAAAACTACACTACGATTATAGATGAGTGGGAAAGTTCTATCAGTGAAAATAAACATAAATACGGTAGCCTAGGCCTAGACGTTTTTCAGCCATTTCGCCCGGGTAGGGGCGACCGTCATTGGGTAAGACAGGCCGGGTAGGAAGGGTTAAAAGAGTTGACGGTCTCCATAGCCTGACCGTTCAGCTTCACCTCACACTCTATGACTTCACCCCTTTCGAAGACCATAACCTTGCTCTTCCCCGCATTTACCTTCAAATTCCGTTTTGATGCGGTTTTTAAAAGGACACCCGGGCTTCTGCCCTTTGCAAGGGGTGTCATTTTAAAATGACACCCGGGCAGGAAGGGTTAAGGGAGGTCTAGTTGTTTTTTTAAGTTTGAGGGAGGTTTAGCGAGGAAACTTAAAAATAAATTAATAGATTAAAAGAAAACGCTACTGTCCCCTTAAAGGGAAAGTGTATACCTTGTATATTAGGAGTGCAATGACCTATGGCTTGGAGAGTGGCTGGTTAATGCGGAATGGTGAGATTGATGTGTGGGGCCATTCTGCAGGATAGAATAACAAATGAGTTGAGGAGACTTAGGTATAAAGAATATTAGTGAGGTGATGCGTACAAGTAGACTGATGGTATGGACATGTGGAGAGAATGGATGCAAAAATGCAGGTCTGTGACTGAAGGGAGCTGCACCAAGGGTTGGACCGAGGAAGACCTGGGATCGGACTATACGTGCTGATCTCAAATCCAAAAACTTGACAAGTGAAGGGGACCGACCGGTTATTTAGGCTTAAAAAGCTCAAAATCCTGAAAATACTATTAGGTGTTTACTCAACAAGAGTAAACATCCCTTCATTAGCCAGTGAAATGTTATTAGTGAAAACTCATTGGAATTTTTTTTTTTCCCCCCAAACTTTTCCTGTATTTCTAAAAACGTTATATAGCAACTTTGAAATTGACATGCTCAGTAACTACTGGTCGTAAGAGGATCGTACGTATATAAATGGAAAGCGTAAAATACTCTACAACCTTCCATACGCTTTATCTTCTACTCTGCCGTGTTCCTGCATAAAAAAAAAAATAATAAAAAAAAAAAAAAAAAAATCGCCTTATTACCTTAACCCTCCAGCCCCGGCTATGTATTATATAAATATTCCTCGAAACCTGGGTGTTTTGGCTGAAAAACGTCTAGGCTAGGCTACCGTATATTCGTTAATCAGGCTGCTTCCCGCATTCCCGTGCATCCCCAAGCGTAGCTGTGTTATTTACCTGTAGAATGGCATTAAGTAGAGCTCTAAGTCAACTGGTTGAGCTGTGATGATTTCATTGGAGATAACTTTATGGCCAAAACAGCCACTTTACACCACTTTTCGATACTTAACAACAACATACAGGCACACACGAACAAGCGACGCTCTCCTTCTTGTGGCCGGAGATGCGGGGCGTCGGTCCAGCCGGCTGTTGTTTACATGCGTCGGACCGACGCCTCGCACACGAAGCTCACAGGCTTTCAACCACTGGGCGTTCAAGAGGCCTTCCGGGCAGCTGTTATATGCTTTTTTATGGGCGTTTAAGAGGCCTTCCGTGGTGAGAGGGTTAAACTTTCACATGGTTTCTCAAAAGTGTTTTGTCGCACTTTGGGATCTTATAATAAATGTATTATTGGACCTATAGGAATGGTGTATATACCATTGGAAAGGGAATTAAAAACACTACATTATGTATGAAGCTAATTTACTCTAGCCAACTTTGTTTGCAGCATGTTATCACAGTCGTAAAATAATTTCACCTTATTTCATAATCACCTAAATCCAAAAATAAATAAAATATATCAAAAGTTTTTTTATAGAAACTACAGACACCTTTTGTGAGTTGTTTGATCACATACAACAGGTGCTATAGGGATTTCTGTAGGAGTTATATGCGTCTTAGTAGTGCTATAGTTTTCATTTTTTTTTTTTACCTAAATTGAAAGAAAAAAAAACTATTTTTTGACCTAGTTTTATGGTCACGTACACCTCTGCCAAATTGCATTTAAATTGAAAGTAAGACCTGGAAGTTAGTAAATAACCGGTCGGTCCCCTTAACAGGGTTGCCTGGAACGCCACCATTAGGACAAGAGACTGAAACTGCACGTAAGTGTGGAGCACTGTCTTAAAATTTTATGTATGTATGTACAGTATGTATCAATGGAACGGAATGAGAAGTGAATGGGGAGATAGATATGTGGGGTTAACCTCGGGGACGGGGTATCTAATGAGAAATTAACCCTTTCAGTGTGGGCTTATTCAGGCACTCCTGATTTCTTAACCCATCAGATCCGGAGGACATTAGCTATTTCCACCGTGAGACCGGGATGGCCTCTGAACAGCCTACGGGTTAATTTAGGGCTGAAAGAGAAAGTTTTGTTGTCTTGGCGGACCAACTAAAACTAGAACATACACCCAGTCAGTCATGCGACTCCTGCTTGCAAGCAAGCCTTACGAAAGCTTGTACTTGCTGAACCCGAGACCCAAACGATGCATGAAAGCAGACGACAGGGACTTAAAAATGATTACAATAGTGAAATATATCAGTAAACAATAATCAATTATCAATATAATCTTTTACATAATACTGTACATTAAAATGTAAAACTTTCAAACTAAACAAACCAAAACTTGGACAAAGGCAAAATAACATCAAAATTGCTATGTGGAAATAATGCTTACTAAAGTAAAAGAACACTAATAATAAATAATGATAATAAATAATAATAAATAATAATCTATAATCAATAATAAATTATTTGCTGCTGCATTCGGACGAAGCTCGGAATTCCCGTCTAACTCTTGGTCTAATTTCTCGTCTCACACAATAACCACACAATGTTGTGTTCTAGTCTTCACCCATCGCACGGCAACGGCCATATCTGCCTCTGGTATGCATAAAAACTTGGCTAGGCCATTTATTTGCAGAGATATGAGTATCAGTAAATGCCAAAAATCGGGAATAAACACTGAATACTAGGCTTTTGTCCACCATACTGACCTAAATACAGTAAACCCTCGCTATGTCGGACTAATTGGAGGGAGACCCAGTCGGTAGTGTCCGAACTCTGGCTTGTGTCCGACCTGAAAGAGGGGAAAAAACTACCTCACGAGCTGATGTCAGAGTCAACCATGAAAACAGAGACTAAAACGACCTCACGAGCTGATGTCAGAGTCAACCAAAACAGAGACTACGGAAAATTTACGACCTCAAGAGGGAAGTCCGCGTCAACAAAGAAAATGGAGACTACCCTATTCGTATCCGAGATTCCCGGTTTTGACGGACATTTACCCTTAGTTTCCGGGAAAGTGAGCGCGTCGTCAGACACTGTTCAAGACTGTCGGACGAATCTCGGTAAAATACGAGATTATAATGTAAAACTTGCAAAATAAACAAACCAAAACTGGGACGGTACAAGATAAATGCAAAATAACTAATCAAAATCGCTATGTGTAAATAACGCTTAATAAAATAAAATTTTGAAATAAGAGAACACAATCCACCACATAGGGTGTACACAACTACATGAGCAAGTCAATTTGGTTCCCAAGCAAACTGATCGCACATATAACGACATATAACATAGACGACAGAATTAGACGGTTATGTCGGACATCTGCCCTTATTTTTCCGAAAAATTAGAGCGTCGTCTGAAACTGTTAGAGACTGTCGGAACAATCTCGGAAAAGTCCGGCAACTGGGAGGACTTGTCAGACAGGCCGATGCCAATCCGGCAAGTATGGGTTTCCGACCTTAAGAGGTCTGACGTAGAGAGGGTTTACTGTATATTCATCATAAAAACTGAACTGATATACTGTATCTATAAGCTAGGTTAGTTGGGTGGATGAGACTCCTTAGCCTTGGTCGGCAACCCATCCAGGGGAGACAACCTTATACAAATCCGGATGGATGAGACTCGTCAGCCTTGGTCGGCAACCTGTCTAGGGGAGTAAACCTTATACAAATCCGTACGGCTCACCTAAGGGTGAAGCAGGTTAGTGGATGGACTAGCCGCTCACCACTAGAAAAATAGTGCTAAAAATATACATGGAAGGCCTCTGAATCAGACTGACCCAAAGTTGAGTGGTCAATCCTGTAAGTCCTATAGTAAACTGGCATGGGTTGTCCTCACAGGAGTTAGGTCTGCTTCGGGGCATTTTGTGTATGGCCACCCTCGTAAAGACTAAGGTGTCTGTCAATAGGTTAGGCCATTTTTTTTGCGTATAAAAAAGCACGCCAAAATTCTGATAATTCTCTATTTTAGCCGGGTTCGGGGTTGGCATGAAGGATTAAAGGGGCCGAAGTTCGAGGGTTAACATGGGATGATGGGTAGGCAATGTACTGGAAAATCACTCCCGCGCCCACACGTACGTGGCTGGACTTGGAGGGTTGCCAACCATCGGTATTGTTCCTTGGGATCCTTAAGTAGTTCCCATACAAATCTGAACCCTCTAGGTGCCATAGGACGAGTAATTAAGGCGGACGCAACCATTGCGTCGCTGGGGTTTAGCGTTACATAGATAAGCGACGCATAACGTGCATCGCTGGTACTAAAAAGGAACAAAGAGTATTATTTTAACACTAACAAAAATTAATTTTATATAAAATCAATAAAACTAGATAAACAATCAATAAATTCATATGATCACCAATTAACTTGCAAATAAACCTAATTAATTAAATCAAACTAATGAATATATGTGCTACTCCATGGATTCGAACCTAGGATACTCACACCGAAACTCCGCACACTAACCATTACGCTATCAAGACAGTATGCAGAGGTTATACAATTAACATGGTTAAAAACGCTTTATTAACCCTCACAGACCGGTTTCGCCTTCTATAGGATAACCCCGAAACCCGGGGGATCTGACCGAAAAACGTTGTAATGGGCTAGCCTATCTTTGTTATTTTAACTGCTAGAGAATTCACTCACATCTCAAAACGTAGCCCTGTTTCGTATATGTAGACTGGCATTGAGTATAGCTCTCTAGGTCAACTGGTTCAGTTGTGATGACGATTTCCGTGGAGAGAATTTCAAAGAGATGTTAGCAATAATATGGCAATAACAAGATTATTCCTTGTTATGCGTCGGACGCACGGCTTTCAAAACACGCCTAATAGGCTTTCAAGCTTACGGTGCTCATGAGCCCATCCGGGTGCCTGGCCCTAGTTTGTTATGGGAGCCCTTCCGGGTACCAGGGATAACATTTTTATATCAAATTAACAAATAGTCACAGTAACTGACCTTAAAATTATTAAATTTATGCAACCATTTACTTGCATTAAAACCTGTCTACTAAGTCTTTATAGTGTAAGAAACTGTAAGAAATAGTAACTTAGCTCTAGCCCAAAAGTCATCTACTTTACATTACTACATGAGCAAGTTAATCTGTTTCCCAAGCAAACTAATTGCACATATAAACGCACTATTGTCACGTTCAAGGAATTAGTCAATTTGGGAAGTCTAACTAATGAAATAGATGAAAGTAATGAATACATATTGTACTCCAAGGACTCGAACCTAGGATGCTCGCACCAAAATTTCACACACCAAGCATTAGGCTATCAAGACCGTTCAAGGTTTATGCACAAGTGCTAATATTTCTGGGATGTTATTTTTCTAGCTACTATCAACTAAGTCTTTCATACATTTAAATTCTAAAGCAAGCCAGAATAAATCTGCAATTAACCCAGTGAGACCCAGCGTCGCACGTGATGCGTCGGCAGTGTTTGATCACCAACTCTGGTCCGCCTGGCCAGGTGGACTGTCCTCGCGAGGGAGGGAGGATTCGGAAGGATGGATTTCGGGAGGTCGTGCATGCAGCTGCGTGTTGTTTGTGAGTGAGTGGATGGATTGGCGAGAGATATGAGTATGGATGTGCTTCTGGAAGTTGGTTCGGGGTGGGCAGGGAGGGAGAGAGGACAATAATTGTGTGTGATACCGTGTGCTGGGTGTTGTTTTGATATTTCTTGGTGTCTGTGGGTGTGTTGCCATGTAGTTTAGTGGGTGGTCTTGGTTCGTGGAGGCTGCTGCCAGGAATTGAGTGCCTCTCATGTCCAGATGGTCTTTGACTTTGAGGATTTTGGTTTCTTGATGTAGGTGATCTGTGGGTGCAGTAGCTGTGCAGCCTGTAATGATCTTCAGGGCTTTGTTTTGAATAGTCTGTAAGGTCTTATGATGTGTTTCAGCTAGGTTAGAAGCCCAGGCTGGGCTTGCGTATTCCATCACTGATCTTATGTATTCCATCACTGATCTTATGTATTGTTTATATACTGTGGTGGTAGTTTCTTTGTTGTGTCCAAATTTTGTGTGAGCAAGTGACCTGAGGGCGTTAAGTCTGGGTGTCAGTTTCTTTTTAATGTTTGTGGTGTGCTGTTTGAATGTCATATGAGTATCATATGTTACTCCTAGGATTTTGGGTATGTGTTAGGGGTGTGTTGTTTATGGTGAGTTGAGGGATGTATTCGTGTTCACCTGTCCAGCTTGTGAGCAGGGTTGCGGTGGATTTGGCTGGGGCTAGATTAAGTCTGTTTGTAGTGCACCAGCCATGTAGTGTGTTGAGATAGGGTTGAAGGAGATCTGTTGCTCTTTTTGGGTCATGGTGTGTGCATGTGAGTGTTAGGTCATCTGCATAGGAGGCTAAGTTTATTTGGGGCGTATTGGGTGTAGTTATATCGTGCATGTACAGATTGAAGAGTGCGGGCGATAGGACGGATCCTTGTGGGACTCTGTTTGGAAAGTTTCTGATTTTAGATGACTGACCGGCAAAAGATACGTGTGCACATCTGCCTGCTAGGAAGTTGGCCAGCCACCTTTTTGTGTTGTTGTGCATGTTTGTGTTGTAGATTTTGTTTGTTAGGTTGTGGCGGGGGATGGCATCGAAGGCTTTACTAATGTCGAGTGTGGCTAATAGTGATCTGTGTGGTGGTCTAGCTGAGTTGATGCCGTCGAAAGCTCTTTGTGTAAGGTCTGTGAGAAGAGTGTTTGTGGAGTGCAGTGGCCTAAAGCCATGTGTTGGAGCTAGGGGTAGGTCGGGTGTAATTAGTTGTAATACTAGGCGTTCCATGACTTTGGAGGGGGAGCAAAGGAGTGTGATGGTGCGGTGCGAGGAGGGTAGTAGTGTGGGGTCTTTGTTGGGTTTGGGGAATGTGATGATGATACCATGCTTCCAAATGTCTGGTATTGTGTTGTGTGAATAGCTGTAGTTTGATATGTTAGTGAGTGCTTGTATGCCTTGTGGTCCCAGGTGTCTGAGGTGTATGTTGCTTATGTTATTTTAACTGCTAGAAAATTCCCACGCATCTCTAAATGTACTGCGGTTTCCAATCTGTAGACGCGTTGAGGAGAGCTCTCTAGTCAATGGTTCAGTTGTGATGACGATTTCCGTGGAGAGAGTTTTCAGGCGATGTTAGCCTGACACACTTTTCAGCACTAAATTTGTTTTAGCAGACAACACAATAACAATGCTCCGACGTCTGCTTGCTTTCGGAGGTGCGTAAGTCGCCTTCGACCAGCTGTGTTTATGTAGGTCGGACGCGCGGCTTTCAAAACAAGCTTAACCCATCGGATCCGGGGGGCCTCCTATGATCCCGATCGCTGTGTCCGGTGCCATTTTCGTACAATCAAGCTTCATAATTATAATGTAAAACTTGCAAAATAAACAAACCAAAACGTATACGAACACAGTAAGAAGACAAAACAAATTCAGTAGCTACTGATTGAGACCACCTAGAGCAGTCAATTTTTTTGCAAACTGTAGAACTTTTTGTTGTCTGTAGACTGCCGTTGTAGATGACATCGCTACGACACGTGGTTGCCGAGTTATGATGAGTTTAGCGGCGATTTTTAGCCGCGCATTTTGCCTCGTATGAGGCGTCCCGGATTCTTGCCAATATTTTTGTTTGCCTCGTATGAGGCCTTCCGGATTCCGAGGGTTAATAGGCTTTCAAGCTTACGGATTACAAGGGGACACCCGGGCTCCTGCCCATCTGCCGCGGTGTCCTTTTAAGATGCTGCCCGGGCGGGAAGGGTTAACCCTCCAGCTCCGGCTATGTATTATATATATATTCCTCGAAACCCGGGTGTTTTGGCCGAAAAACGTCTAGGCTAGGCTACCGTATATTCGTTATCAGACTGCTTCCCGCATTCCCGCGCATCCCCAAGCGTAGCTGTGTTATTTGCCTGTAGAATGGCATTAAGTAGAGCTCTCTAAGTCAACTGGTTGAGCTGTGATGATGATTTCATTGGAGATAACTTTATGGCCAAAACAGCCACTTTACACCACTTTTCGATACTTAACAACATACAGGCACACACGAACAAGCGACGCTCTCCTTCTTGTGGCCGGAGATACGGGGCGTCGGTCCAGCCGGCTGTTGTTTACATGCGTCGGACCGACGCCTCGCACACGAAGCTCACAGGCTTTCAACCACTGGGCGTTCAAGAGGCCTTCTGGGTACCTGTTATATGCTTTTTTATGGGCGTTCAAGAGCCCTTCCGTGGTGAGAGGGTTAAACTCCGTAAGCTTGAAAGCCTATTAACCCTCTCCGACATATGACGCAATTTTGAGCCTATTAGGGATACTTTAAAGCCTTTATTACCATCAGGGGTATTTACAAACCTTTAGTTTAGTTACTTCAACCTCTGCAGTTGTCTTTGAGTTAGCTGTGGGCAGAACTAATTTTGGAGAGGTAATTATAAGAGTGAGAGAACAAAAAGTAAGCAGAGGTTATACAAGAAACTTCAAGTTAAAAATGCTTGATTAAAATTATTGATGTCAAATTTTAGAATACAGTCACAATAATTGACCCTAAAAAGATTAAATTTATGGAACAATTTACTTGCCTCAAAACCTCTGTCCACTAAGAGTCTGTATAGTAACCTAGCTCTAGCCCAAAAGTCATCTACTTTAGTGCAGATTTTACAAAATCTTATTAATTGGGAATAAAAACAATTATAAGTTATTTTACTATCGATATTACTACTAGGGAAAGGAAAGTTTATTACGTTAAAATTAAAATCATCAACTTTGTGATATACTTTAAGTATGCACTGTTCATTAACAATCTCTATATTTATATCAAGAAAATTTTCAACTTTATAATTTACGTTACATTGTGTGAGGGGAATAGAATTAGGGTAAATAAGTTTAGCAACTTGATTAAAATTTAACAAATTGCAAACAAGAATATCATCAATATATCTACTATTATTACTTAACAGTTTAGCAAGTGCTAATTTTTCTGGAATTTTATTTTTCTTGCTACTGTCAACTAAGTCTTTTATATATTTAAATTCTAAAGCAAGCAAGAATAAGTCTGCAATTAAAGGGCTAGCATTTCCACCCATAGGAATTCCTAATATTTGCTTGAAAATGTACGGCCCGAATCTAACATAAGTATTGAAAAGGAGGAATTTAAGGGCATCTTTAAGTTTAGTTCTATCAAAATATACAGAACTAGTGGGAGTAGAGCTAAGTGATGCATTATTAAAATATGTATAAACATTTATGAAATAATTACCATTCCTAACGAACCTGTCAAAGTGCAAATCTATAATAAAGCAAAGCTCTGAATATACTAAATCTAAAGGCAAATTGGTATACAAAGTTGAAAAGTCGAAGCTATGTACCGAGGTAACTTTCGGCATGGTATTTATTTTATCAATAACTTCTAACGAATTGTCAACACTCCAATAATAGTTAATGCCAGTTCTTCTCATGATGGTATTACAATATCTTTTATGAGTACTTTTAATGTATTTTAAGCAATTTACTACTTGTTCTGATAGAGTTTTAGTGGTAGCAAATTTTGCTCCGGCAATAAAGCGATATTTATAAGGTCTTTTATGAAATTTAGGTAACATGTATAATTTTGCAATGCACTTGTTCTTATCAGAAAGTTTAATATCAAATATTATATTTTTCTTGGTATGTTCATCGATTAAGTTATCAATATTCAGATTATTTTGAATTTCATAAACAAAATTACCGCAAATATTTTTACGTAATATGTTACCCTTAATACCTAATTCTTTTTTCATATTTTCAAGATAAAATTTCTTACATGTGAAGCTATAATTATTGCTGGCTTTATCTACTGTAGTGATTACAAAATGTTTATGTAAATTTATTAAATCAGCTTTAAGCTTATTATAATTATAGTCTATAAAATCTGAAAGATTAAATTCATTTTTAAGCGAGAACATTTTATTTCTAATTAACTTAATTAATAATTTAGACCATGCTTCTAGTTCTCTCGCATTGCAGCACGCAATTTTTAACAATTTATCTTTTAATTTATTGACTGAAAAAACAATATCTTTTAAAATTATGTCCCATGTTACTTTATTACTCCCTATTCTAAATTTAAACCCTTTACGACATAGCTCCGCTAATTTATCGTTTGCAAAATGTTTAACTAGTTCTACATCACCTGTTAATATGTGACATATCGGACTATAAATGAACTTTGCTAGTGCATCACGTCTGCTAGCTGGCATATCCATGACTCTTTCACACACGCATTTATTATTATTGAAAATATCATTATCTGAAAGATTTCCTAAAACTTTATTATAATTACAAATAATAGACCCAACAGGTCGTTCATATGAATACACTATTAATGGTTTGAAATCTTTACAACCATCTGGTAATATGGACTTAACTTTCTTTGAATTAATAAGACTGTTAACATTAATTTTGTCTAAAATTTTAGAGGAATAATTTAAAGTGGACAGGACTTTATCTTTAATACGGTTATCTTTGGATTTCTTAGAATTAGCTCTAATATATCCCATAAAAGCAAAGACTATATTCTTAAATTTATTTGTGAAATTATGTTTATTATTTAGAATATTTTCTATAAAAGGAGCAAAATATTATTATTATTAATATTAATATTGATGATTTTTTAAATTTATTGTTCTTGTTAAAAGAGTACTCTTTGTTTAAATCTGTTGTTACTTCATATTTTGTAATTATTTGTCTTTATATTATATGTATTCATTGTCGATAGTATCAATTGCTTACTTTTGCGATTTCCTTAGTTTATTTGTGCTATAAATGTAGGTTATTTGTAGGGTAGTTATTGATAGGGGTCACTTGAGGCATGCTATGCTTACAGGTACCTACCCGATAGCACTATCGTTAGTGAGTGCTGTACTGTATTTTATATATTATTTTGTAATAGTATAGATATCCTATCAATATTTGTATTTTGTACTATTTTAATGTCTTGTCATGTTGCAAATTTGATTTTAAATAATATTTTGACATTTAACATATAGTTTCTTTATTCATGCAGAGTTTAGTAAAATTTGCCAGAACGTCCCGGACTTCCCAAACTTGACTACTTCCTTTAACGTGACGATAGTGCGTTGTTATATGTGCGATTAGTTTGCTTGGGAAACAGATTAACTTGCTCATGTAGTAATGTACACCCTATGTGGTGGATTGTGTTCTTTTATTTAATAATTTTCATTTTAGTAAACGTTGTTTCCACATAGCGATTTTGATAATTTAATTTGACTTTATATTGTCCTTGTCCCAATTTTGGTTTGTTTAGTTTGCAAGTTTTACATTTTAATGAGGTGGAAGGATGGAGTGAGGAAGTACATGAACGAAGGCGGTGCTGGTTGGGGGGAGGGGCGTCGACTGACTGGGGACAGAGGTGCATGGGGGCGGTTCGTTCGTGGCCACCCCTTCGGGGATCACGGCGTCAGGCAATAGATAGATAGATAGAACTTTTGACATCGAAAAAAAAAAATATATTTTATTTTATTTATTTTTTGGCCCCTAGGCCATGCAAAATCTCAGTCCTCTACCTCCCCTCCTTCCCCACTTTCCTCCTCTCCTTCAGTTATCACCTATTTTCCCTGTTATTCCCTTATTCTGAGGTATATTTTCGTGCTAACATTAGAAATCCGGTTGGAGGGTGTGGTCATCACTGATAGCAAGCGAATGCAAGAGAGAGAGAGAGAGTATCGATCGACTGTGTCTCAGTGGCCTTGGGGGAAATTGGCGGGAAAGCAGCTTGCCTCACCCATACATTATACAACTCGCGGGCTATATCTCCGATTTTGACCATCCAAACGCTGTTTTCACTCGTTTTATTGTTGTTTCAGGTTAATACCTTTATAATCAACCCATAATAGGCGCATATGGATAAGTATTAACCCGTGGAGCCCCGGCTAGTTTTGTAATGTTTGCGCACCAGAACCCGGCCGGTTTTCAAAAAATGGTTTTATTCCAGAAACAATAGCGAATGGGTTAGGAATGAAGGAAAAACCACGAAAAACCGCTCAAAAAGCTTAAAAAATGGTCCTACAGAGCCCCCGAAAACGGATTTTATAAGAGTAAAAAATTGAAGGCAATTATCCCAAAAAAAACAGGTTATCGCGCGCTCGCGCGCACGCACGTGGACTTTGAGAGTTTTCAACCATCGGCACGGTTGCGTGGGATACGTACACAGTTCCCATACAAATCTGAGCCCTCTTGAGTGGCTACACCTGAGGTTACGGTTGGCGCAATTAGGGTGACGCGCCAGGCGCGTCTCTGGGGCTGTGCGTTACATACATCGCCGACGCGTCAGGCGCGTCGCTGGGGCTGTACGGGTTAATGCTATTAATGGCACAATGAATATTTTAGTGACGGAAACACCTCAAATACGTCCGCACAGGGGGACGTTTCCAATTACCCCATGCGCACTTGTTAGGTTAATAGGCTACCCTAATCTTTGTTATTTTAACAGCTAGAAAATTCCCACGCATCTCTAAACGTACTGCTGTTTCCAATCTGTAGACTGGCGTTGAGTAGAGCTCTTCAGTCAACTGGTTCAGTTGTGATGACGATTTCCGTGGAGAGTTAGGGTTAGAAAACATTGTATAGCCTAGGCCTATTTACTCTATTTCCCATGTGCGGACATGGGTCCCCCCCTATTAGTCCGCACATTCGAGGGTTGTCTGTATTAACATATCTGTCAAAATGCAAATCTATAATAAAGCAAAGTTCTGAAAATACTAATGTATGGCTGGATACTAAAAACATTACTGCTCCTTATCTCCTAATCCTAGGGAAATTAACTAATACACAAATTTAGTCATAATTAGTTATGTAGAGCAGATTAACCAGACCACTGAGCTGCATACGCAACTCTTAGAGGTATTATCATTTTTGATAGTCAGAGTATGAAGAGAAGTGACAGTATTGTGGGTAAAGAATAAGCTGTTAATTATTTGGTTTGTTGTTGTTGTTCCCCAAGCTGCCTGGCCGAACAGCCCCAAGGCCCCGAGTAAGGCCAAGGCCATAACCGAGCACCCTCACAGAACCCTCCCTGCCAACCACAATAAAGCCTGGGTGACCGAAGCCACTCCATGGCGGGGAGCTGAGAGGGTGCGTGAACGCCCGGGAAACCAAAGCCCCACCCAGGGCCCTGTGCCCCTCAGCAATTATGAAGAGAAAGTTGAGGGGCAAAGGAATAATGTGACGCTTTAGCTTCCAATCTTGGTAGATTGGGAGGTCAATCCACGGAAGAGACGCCGTCACTTGAGATCTAGAAAATATATAAGTAAAAGGAACAGTCAGAGTAAGCTATGGGTATGGCAGAGATCGCTCAGGTCTCACTCTGAAAGACCAGCCCATCGCCAATTTGGTTTGTTATGCCACCCTGCTTGCCGTAGCTTATGGTATTCAGGTCCTGGTGCGTTATAAGGATAAGAATGCATTTGTGAATGCTAGATATTAATAATTTGTTTTTGCATATTTCAGGAAGCGAAGTTGTGCATAAAGGAAAAGTTTGCTACCACTACCATAAAATACTTAGTCCAGTTTGGAGTAGAGTGGGTCATAGATCGGGATACCAAAAAAAGGAGAATGGTTGGTCAACTATTCCATGGCCTATTAATGGAAAATCTTCTCACAGTTGAGCAGCTAATGGAAGGGTAAGTAGTCAGTTTTCTTTGGTTGAATATAACTTATAATAATTTAATATTGGGATGTAGATATATTTTAGTTTTGTTTTTTTAATTGAATGTGATAATAGATAATTTTAATGTTTATGTATGTATATACTTAGGCACATACCCCATAGCTGGTGGTGGCCGACTCGAGACAGAGCCCGAACAGGGACAACATAACACAACGTAAATATATATAAATTCACACATCTAGGTCACCTAGAAGACCCAGAGACCAAGTATCACTCTTTTTAGCCGGAAACCCGCACTTCTCGGAATGGCATTGGCCTCTCGGAAATGTCCCTGTATATCTCGGAAATTTCCGAGTTGGACGGGATTTGTGTCAGGTTTACAATGTTCTCTCACTTGGTTTTAAGTGATTTTAGGATGAATTGAAGCCTGTGCCTTTTAATTATTGTGTTAATATTAATTACTATGTACTGTACTGTCCCTGAAAAAAAAATAATAAGGTTCGTATTGGTCATTAATATGATGAATTTCACATATATAAAAAAAAAAAAAAATTACGCAGACCTTCCTCTTCTAATTCGGAATTTTCCCTCTCTTAAGTCGGACTTCGGACATCTCGGAAGTGGGTTATTACTGGTGCCTGAAAATCAGCTGCTGGGTTAAAGGACTTTTACTGTATGCAGTAGTGCTGTATTTGGTTGTGGGCACCAGCCGTTCAAGGTGGTATTCACAGAGTGCTTTAGGTGGAGTATATGGATTGCTGATGTCAAGTTTCAGCACCGGGCCTTCTTTCTATTGATCTATCTATTCATCTATATCCATCTAAGCCATTCACATCTCTCCCTTCCCTTTCTTTATTTTTTTTCTTTCTCGGCCTGTTACAAATGCACTTCTTGTTCTTGGATACAAACTCGTAACATAGAGCTACTAGTGCTATACTACAGCCCAGGGGTGCCCACAGGCGGACGCACTGGACGCACGTGCATCCACTGTAAGCCTCCAGGCATGTGTGGGCCCCTATAAGGGCCCCCCTAGGGGCCCCTATGAGGCCCCTTATAGGCTACAGTCCTTAATATCATTACTTAGCTTGGTGACTGACTGACTGACTGTATTCATTCTGTCATTCATCATCAAGACATTGATAGAATAAGAATAGTCTTTATTATTATGTACCGTAATGTCATTATATATATTCTTAGTTCTTACTAAAATGTACGAAACAAATATCTGCAGAGTAGGCTATTGTCTAAAAATAGGATAGTTAATCCTTCCCAACTCTTCGTTTTCTTTCGTTACCGGTACAGAGTCCAGAGAGTTCATACAATGCTAAATATTATATATCTTATTAATAATTTTTCATCTGAATGATAAGTTACTATTTACTGTTGTATAATATAATTATTCAGTAATTTTCTATAAAAGTGACTCAAAGAAGAATAATAATAGTATTGATAATTTTTTAAAGCATTAATAACTAATTCTAAAAACGTTCATTGGTTACACACGAGTCTGAGGGAGGGTAGGCCTACAGGGCAGAGCAGAGGTAAGCGTACGGATATTTTTGGTTAAATAATATATTTTGTTATGATTATTTGTTGTATTTTGTAATGCATACAGTTTCGTTATTCCTTTTAGATGTTTTTTTTTTTTTTATACAGACGCCGCTAGTTGAATAGGCTAAGGGCCCGAAAGGAAGGGAAGCAAATAGGATGCACATTAACCCTCTCACATCCTTATGACGCAGAGGTTGCCAGATTAGCAATAAGAAATAGATTACTCTCACTCTTATAATTACCTCTCCAAAATTAGTTTTCTGCCCACAGCTAACTCAAAGACAACTGCAGAGTTTGAAGTAAATAAACTAAAGGTTTATAAATACCACTGACGGTAACAAAGACTAAAGTATCCCTAATAGGCTCAAAAATTGCGTCAGGACGTGAGCGGGTTAATTTACAGTGATGGGAGAATTATTATTAGTAGTAGTAGTTTAGTACCTTTTTGGTACTAAAAAAACAGAGGGAATGCTCCAGCAACCACAACAAAGGAATACTTCGAAAGGAATCTACACAACCCCTTTTTGGACCACCTCATTGTACAGCTATATGAACGTCTTTGTGGTTCTACCAACAGAGTTAAGGCAGAACATTTATTTTCACAAAATCTTGGCAAGTCTTTCAGATGGCGATGTGGTAGCAATAAAAGATGCATATGCTCCATTCATCGGTGTTCCTGACTTAGACACTGAAGTGGAAAGGTGGAAATGGAAGCACAAGGAGGGTGGTGTTTTGCAGTTAGAAGAGTGTGTTGAAAGTACAAAACACCTATATCCTAACCTGCACAAAATTTTTACAGTTCTCTTAATGCCTGTCACTTCTTCATCTGCTGAGCGAAGTTTTAGCGCACTGAAATGGCTAAAGTCATACTTAAGATCTACCATGGCTTCCGACAGACTAACCGCACTTGCACTGTTGCATATTCACCAGGACATTGCTGTAGATTATGTTCGTTTTGCAGTCCTTTGATGGTAGTGGACACAGACGAATTGCATTAGCATTTGACTCTTGATCAACTATTGTCACTTTCAGTTTTGTGCAGTAGGCTACAGTACATAAGAAAATAGTCTTAATTCAGTCATATTAATTTCCTTCTATTAATACTGATTTTGATAATTTAATTTGACTTTATATTGTCCTTGTCCCAATTTTGGTTTGTTTAGTTTGCAAGTTTTACATTTTAATACACAAAATCACCGAGTGCATACAATATCTTGTGGGTATTTTCACATTTGTTTTTATTTATTTTTTCTATGTGAGTGAGGGAGACAAAAGGCATGCTCAAGGTATTCAAATTTAGAATGTTTGACCAAGAAAACTAAACTAGCCATTTATATCATATTTCAGCTGTATGGAAAAAGTTGAAGAAAATTACACTTTTATATAAATAATCTGTTGTTTACTTCACCTTGATGTAACTTTCAGATAGCTTCAAAATGCACCTAAAATTGATCAAAACTGCAAACAAAAAATCCGGGGGGGGGGGGGGGGGGGGGGGGGCCTTACAGCACCCCCTCGGACCCCCCCAGCTGAGTAGGCTCGCTTCGCTCGCCACCCACGCCCATCAACAGTGGGCCCTATATAATATGTGCATCCACTACAGGTATCTCCGTGGGCACCCCTGCTACAGCCTTCACTAACTTGATATATTATGATATTTGAAGTGAGGTGTTGGAATTATCTACTGCCAGTTGAGAACACTTTACTTTTGGGAGCCTGCATTGAACAGGTATAGTGGTTAACTTTGTACGCGGTTAGCCTGCGATTAAGCCCTTATTGGATGAGTGCTTATGTCACTCATCCTCATGGCCTCCAACCCCTCTTCAGTGGCAGACATGAGGTTCTGTAGACCAGACTGGCATTGTACAATTTGAACGTTTGCATCTTTTCAGCATGATGGAACTGATAACACCAGTTACAGACAACTCTCAGCCACTCCCAATAATTTGGTACATAAACCAGCCACATGTACTTCATACACTACACACAAGAAGCGGGCCACCTTACCCAAGCAGGATATGGGTGTAGTAAGAATGAATATACTATAAACCAACACCTGCAAGTTTGTATGTAAAACATGGGGCAACAACATTTTTGAGTGACTTAATAGTTTATCACTGGGTTACTAATTCTTTATTTTCTTTTTTCCAGTTCACAAGAAACCTTAGGATTGACAGAGGACTTCGAAATTGATATCCCTCAAGTCTGTGACTATTTAGGTGAAATATTTGGTAAGTAACACAGTATATTCCTCTACATTGTGCCTATTTTGAATAGCCGTAAACTGCTAATTCCGCAGTTGTGGAAGTCCGATTTTTATTAGCGACAAATTTGGCACATATCTGAGTTTTAACCCTTGTCGAGCGGGGGGTTTTGGGCTTATTTGGGCATATTCAGGCCCTCCTGAATGATAAATCAAGTATCTGCATGAAAAGAAATGTATTCAGCAAAAAACTAGGCGCTAAAAGCTTCAAAATGAGACCAGAACGAGCTACGTAGCACTCGTCGTTCTCAGGCAGTGTTACCACCAACATGGGAGTTTAGCTTATAGCGGCATATTTTTTCCCACTACGCTCATTATTGGCAATGCTGCCGGCCTCTCGAGAACAGAGGGAACATGAGTCAGTGGGCGGTGGTCTGGCCCGCTGCGCTCCCGGCCATTTGCACTCTATTTTAACCCTTTAAAAGCCTTAACCCTTGTCTAGCGGGGTGTTTTGGGGTCATTTGGGCATATTCAGGCCCTCCTGAATGATCAATCAAGTATCTGCATGAAAAGAAATGTATTCAGCAAAACACTAGGTGCTAAAAGCTTCAAAATGAGACCAGAACGAGCTACGTAGCACTCGTGGTTCTCTTGCAGTGGTGCCACGAACATTGGAGTTTAGCGTATAGCGGTATATTTTTCCCAACTATGCTCACTACTGGCTACACTGCCGGCCTCTCGAGAACACAGGGAACGTGAGTTAATGGGCTGCGGTAAGGCCTGGGAGTCGGCTGTCTGGCCCTCTGCGCTCCCGGCCATTTGCACTCTATTTTAACCCTTTAAAAGCCTTAATAATGCTCCTAACTTGCTGCAAATTGGAGGCGGACTTAAGTCCGCCCCCGCTACGAATGAGTTAATAGCAAAAGTACAGTACTGTACTTCCGCAATCGCATCCACGTCCTCAAACTCCCAATTTGAGTTACTAATAAGCAAGCTCAATTAGGATTCCAATGACTGCTGCGGCAGGGTGATACTAGAGGCAAGTTGAGGGGGACCCTCCCGCTTAACGAGAAGCGAGTCATTGTTGTTGTTGCTCCCCAAGCTGCCTGGCCGAACAGCCCCAAGGCCCCGAGCAATTCCAAGGCCATAACCGAGTGCCCCCACAGAACCCTTCCTGCCGACCACAATAAAGCCTGGGTGACCGAAGCCACTCCATGGCGGGGAGCTGAGGAGGGTGCGGAAACGCCCGGGAAACCAAAGCCCCACCCAGGGCCCTGTGCCCCTCAGCAATTATGAAGAGAAAGTTGAGGGGCGAGGGAAAAATGTGACGCTTTTGCTTCCAATCTTGGTAGATTGGGAGGTCAATCCACGGAAAAGACGCAGTCACTTGAGATCTAGAAAATATATAAGTTAAAGGAACAGTCAGAGTAAGCTATGGGTATGGCAGAGATCGCTCAGTTCTCACTCTGATAGACCAGCCCATTACCACAAGTCATTGTAGTCGGTGATACTAGATTTTTCTGGTAATTGAGATTACTGATTACTTTTGGCAAAAGTAATCAATTACTATCTATATCTATCTATATACTCTAGCACATACCCCATTATTATTTACTTATTTATTTTTAGCTGTGGGTGGACGATAATTATTATTCCGTTAAATTCCATACATTTTCTAAATAGTTAAAATTCCTTAACCCCTTATTGGCGGCGCTCGACTTAAGTCGTGCACCAATTTGCAGCAAGTTGCAGCATTATTAAGGCTTTTAAAGGGTTAAAATCGAGTGCAAATGGCCGGGAGCGCAGCGGGCCAGACAGCCGACTCCCAGGGCTTCCCGCCGCCCATTAACTCATGTTCCCTGTGTTCTCGAGAGGCCGGCAGTGTAGCCAGTAGTGAGCATAGCTGGTAAAAATATACCGATATATGCTAAACTCCCATGTTCGTGGCACCACTGCAAGAGAACCACGAGTGCTACGTAGCTCGTTCTGGTCTCATTTTGAAGCTTTTTGCGCCTAGTTTTTTGCTAATTAATTTTTTTTTTTCATACAGATGCTTGATTTATCATGCAGGAGGGCCTGAATATGCCCAAATGAGCCCAAAACACCCCGCTAGACAAGGGTTAAATATGATATAAAATTACATTGGATGGCATTATTATGGTGATTTGGACAATAAGGCTTATATTCTCTTGCTCCATACTAAAATGCATTGGATATCAAAATTATCAGAATCACAATTTTACTGGACTCATTCAGTAACTGATATGAGTTTGCTTGTGCGATCATGGGTTCAAATCCCTGGAGGATCACATGCTAGTACTGTATATTCACTAATTTAATTAAGAAACTATTAATAATACACCTAAAAATATACTACAGGAGTCCCGTAATATTTGCAAATTCTATGTTCGCGGATTCACTTATTCACGGTTTCACTTATTCACGGTTGTCTCCTAGAATATATATAAATATATAGGAATAAATCCGAATAATAAATATAAAGGTTAGAATTGGTTGAATCAGCCGTGCCCGCCAACCTTTATTTACCGCGTCCCTCCCCCCTCTCTTTATTATGGTGCAGTAAACCAGAAACTAGAGAAGATGTTATGACTTATTGAAAATGCTAAAATATTGAACAAACTTAAGTATATGTTATTAGGTTTATATTATCTGTGAATCATTTCCGATATGATGGATTTAAAAACAAAAACCAATCCTACCAAGTCATAATCGGCAAAACTGACAAATGTCAATTATAAACATGTTTAAATATTCCCCATAATTTTGTTTAGACACACTTTCTAGGCGAAAATATCTATTACCTGACACCGTGATCCCCGAAGGGGTGGCCACGAACGAACCGCTCCCATGCACCTCTGTCCCCAGTCAGTCGACGCCCCTCCTCCCAACCATCATCGCCTTCATCCATATACTTCCTCAGTCCATCCTTCTACCTCTCCCTCTCTGTCCTTCCACCTCGCTCTCGTACACCTTCTTAGTCATTCTCTCGCTTCCCATACGTTCCATATGGCCAAACCATCTCAAGGTTTCCTTTTCACACTTTCCAGCACATCTACCTCCACACAACACTCTCTTACTTCCTCATTCGTCTGTCTATCCCTCCATGTAACTCTGCATGCACTTCTCAAGTAACTTATTTCTACCCCTCTCACTCTTGGCCTGAGTCTCTTCTCAAGCGTCCATGCTTCGCTTCCGTAAGTCAGTGTCGGGATTACCACACTGTCATGCAAGGACTTCTTCACTTCCATACTGACCACCCTATTTCTTGTTACTGCTTTCAGCGTTCCTACAACCCTCTTCCCCTGTTGCACCCTCTCCCGCATTTCTTCATCCATAGTCCCATCTTTACTCAACACACTACCCAGATACTCAAATGAGATGACAATCTCCATAGCCTGACCGTTCAACTTCACCTCACACTCTATGGCTTCACCCCTTTCGAAGACCATAACCTTGCTCTTCCCCGCATTTACCTTCAGATTTCGTTTTTCGCACACTGTTCCAAACACATTTACGAGACCCTGCAACTCCCATTCATTATTGCTCATCAGAACTGTATCGTCAGCAAACAGCAGTGCAGGCAACTTCCACTCATTTCCCTCCCTCATCAGTGATACACCAACATCCACTGCTCTTCCTTGTATTTCTTTCATGACTCCATCCATATATACAGTAAACAACCACGGGGACATCACGCACCCCTGTTTCAACCCAACATTCAGGTCAAACAACTTGCTCTGCTCAATGTCCACGCGTACTGCCGTCTTTGCACCCTCATACATGCTCTTCACTGCTTTCAGCAACTTGCCATCTGCTCCGTATATTCTAAGTACTTTCCACATACCTTCTCTGTCCACTGTCATAGGGCTTCTCCAAGTCCATAAAGGCAACATACACGTTTTGTTGCTTTTCCAGATATTTTTCCACAACACAATTCAGGGTAAAAATCTGATCTACACATCCTCTTTCCTTCCTAAAACCTCTCTGCTCGTCACCTATCCATTTCTCCGTTCTCACTCTCTCAATCACTGCCCTACTGTATACCTTCCCTACTACGCTTAGAAGACCTATTCCTCGGTGGTTACCACACACTCCTCTTTCCCCTTTGCCCTTATATAGGGGGACTATTATGCCTGTCTTCCAGTCACCAGGTGCACTCCCCTTCTCCCATGCTAGTTTGCACATTTTCCATACCCATTCGATCACTATCTCACCACCATACCTCAACATTTCTCCACACACTCCCATCTGTTCCTGGTGCTTTCCCCAACTTCTCTCTTTTCATGGCTTCCCACACTTCTGAACTCCTGATCCCCACCTTCTCCTCCACTACTTCTCTTCTTCTCCCTCCCATACCCCATCCAACTGTTTGCTAGCGCTTCATTCCTTACATTTAGCAACACGTTGAAGTACTCCCATCTTTCGACTCTCTTGCTTCTCGGCTAGCATTCTCCCATTCTTATCTTTCACACCATTACTGTTTCCCTTGATACCTTCCCTAACTTTCTTGACTTCTTTCCAGAACAGTTTCATACGCTCCCTCCATTTTACACTCGGATTCCTTCCAAATTCCTCATCTACTCTTCTTACTTTCCTTCACCACTCTCCACGTACCTCGCTCGTTTCTGGCTCTCCAAATCTTCATTCCCTCTACTTTCTATACTTTTTTTTCTTGTCTTCCACAGCTATTTTTACCTCTTCTGTCCACCATGCTGTACCTTTCACTCCCCTCCCTCTTCTTACTCCACACACCCTCACATGCTGCACAGATCTCTTCCTTAAACACCTTGCTCATCTCCACTTCCTCCATATCTTCCAGGTTGAACCCACCTAGTTGTCTTTCTACTGCTCTCCTGTACACTTCCCTGATTTCCTCCTCCTGTAGCCTCTCCACCTTCCTCTCGCCTCCCTCTAGCTCTCCTCACCCACTTCTTTTGTATCCTAATTTTAGCTGCTACTACATAATGATCAGACAGACCTTATCCAATACCCCTATACACCTTAGCATCCAGCACAGATTTCTTCATTCGTTCATCCACACACTTATAATCAATTGGTGCCTTTCGTTCCACCACTGTCTTATCCTTATCCTTCATCTTCCACACCACTTTCCATGTGTACCTGTGTATTATTCTGTGTCGGAAGAAAATATAAACCATAAAAAAATAAAAGGCAAATCTCACGGTCGGCGGTCACACCAGCTCAGCGTCTATCTGGAGAAGATGGGTTTAATTCTTTTGTGGACTATAAATTGAAATTTCTTTTTTTATGTATGTGCTCGAAGGATATTTTTTACAATTCCTTCGCATTAGAAATCATTCATAGATTACAAAAAGACCAAATAAGACATAGTTATGTTAATGAATAAGGGAGATAGATAGAGTTGCTGGGTCCACGCGATCGATAAAATGCGAAGATATTGTTAAACAGACTTAACTTTTATTGACTTTAATTTTCTTATTTGTGTGCTGGAAGGATATTATTTTCAAATTCCATTGCATTAGAAATGATTCATAGATTTCAAAAACTAAGATATAGCTATTTTAATGTATAAGGGCGATAAACAAAATAGGTAGATAGATAGGGAGTGAATTTAGGACGAGAAACTGAAACTGCACATATGTATGTAATTGGGGAACTCATAATGAGTATTCCCGGATTTCGATATTCGCGGAATTTTCGGGTACATAATCCTCGCGAATATTGAGGGATCCCTGTATTAGTTTTGCATTTTTTATTCATAAACACTGATTAGCATATGGAATACACTACACTTATTAATCGATATTATTACATAATCCGTAAACAATTGCTAAACTAATGTAAATAAATAGACCATAGTCGTGGCCGCCGATACTGCATCGCCGCATTTGAACATTTCTCAGCAGCAGGCCAAAACCATTTCTATTTTCCACCTCTCACAATAACCGCTTAATGTAGAGTGTTCTAGTCTTCACCCAATGGAAGATAACAGCGTACTGCCTAAGCTCAAGAATTCACACTGATCTAGGCTCGTGGCTGCCATAACTGACCTACATATTTTCACAATAAAAACTTAACCACTTGGTCTAGAGTTCTAGTGTTCACCCATCGCAAGATATGAGTACTGCCTCTGGATATATATAATAATAATAATTGGATATATATAATAATAATGTTGTTGTTGCTGTTCCTCAGGCTGTCTGGCCGAGCAGCCCTAAGGTCCCGAGCAAGGCCAAGGCCATAACCGAGCGCCCCCACAGAACCCTCCCAGCTTACCACTAATAATGCCCAGGTGACCGAAGCCACTCTAAGGCGGGGAGCTGAGGAGGCTGCGGAAACACCCGGGAAACAAAAGCCCCACCCAAGGCCCTGTGCCCCTCAGCAATTATAAAGGGAAAGTTGAGGGGCAAAGGAAAAATGTGACGCTTTGGCTCCCAATCTGCCAGGGTTGGCAGTAGGGAGGTCAATCCACGGAATAGACGCCGTCACTTGAGATCTAGAAAATATATAAGTAAAAGGAACAGTCAGAGTAAGCTATGGGTATGGCAGAGATCGCTCAGTTCTCACTCTGATAGACCAGCCCATCACCACATGACTAGAACCCAATCCTCTCAGCATCAGCTAGGAAAGGCCCTAGAAAGCCGCCTTTGGCGGGGGGATAGCTCCCCTATTTCAACCCCTTTCGGGGTTGGGCACCCGCACTATAATAATAATAATAATAATTAATGGTTTATTGTCCAAGAAAGTCATATAGTACATATGATACATACAGTACATTATAACATTGTGTCTTGGCTTACAAATCAGACTTTAAAAGTATTATTTTATTTCTAAACAAATTATGCCCTATATACTATGATAAAATGTCTAACAAATATTATTGTAAAATATATTTGATTAAAAAAATCATTGTCAATATCATTTATAACGTCATTTCATTATTCATTTGGCAAAGAGTTTAATTTGGATACTATAAATGGTATACTAGAGTTTTTGTACCTTTCAGTCCTACAACGTACAGCCTGTAACAATTGCCTACCTCTTCTAGTGTCCCTACCATGTATATTGTACATAGGCTGTGGCAAGAGATGTCTGTGCTTGTCTGATTTTAATAAGTTTTGTCCAAATCTAACAGTTAGTTCTTCTCTCCTGAGATACAAGGATTGTGAATTTAAAGTTATTAATGCTGCGTCGTAACTTACATATTGGTTGCCAAGAATGACACTAAAGCACCTTTTTTGTATTTTTTTCTATTTGGTTGTGTTGTGCTTGGGTTAACCCTTGTCTCGCGGGGTGTTTTGGGCTCATTTGGGCATATTCAGGCCCTCCTACATGAAAAAAAATATATTTAGCAAAAAACTAGGCACTAAAACCTTCAAAATGAGACCAGAACGAGCTACATAGCACTCGTGGTTCTCTTGCAGTGATGCCACGAACATGGGAGTTTAGCATATATCGGTATATTTTTCCCAGCTATGCTCACTACTGGCTACACTGCCGGCCTCTCGAGAACACAGGAAACATGAGTTAATGGGCGGCGGTAAGCCCTGGGAGTCGGCTGTCTGGCCCGCTGTGCTCCCGGCCATTTGCACTCTATTTTAACCCATTAAAAGCCTTAATAATGCTCCTAACTTGCTGCAAATTGGTGCACGACTTAAGTCAAGCGCCGCCAATAAGGGGTTAATCCAGGATGCCAAACAGGTGCAGCATATTCTAAAGAAGTTCTAATAAACCAATTATACAATACTAATCTTGTGTTTACACTGAATCCAAATTGACATGCCCTATATAAGATGAACATACATTTGTTTACTTTTGATGACATATAATTGACATGGTCTGTCCAAGTTAGGTTTGAGTTTATGCGTAATCCTAACAATTTACAACTGTGCACAATGGGTATATTACTTTCATTCAACTGCAGCTGGGGGTACACAATGGGCCTTTTTGGGGACGATACAATCATAACTTCACATTTAAGGGGGATTAGGCGTCATTTTAACTGCAATGCATTCATGTGTAAGCCTTACCTAGGTTAGGCTATATTTTTGCATATTTATAATCACGCCAAAATCCAGAGAATTTGATGATTCACCCGGATCCAACGCTGGCGGGAAGGTTTAAATGGCCGTTTGGCGAGGGTTAACTTGATTATACAATATTGAGAGCTACGGGTTTGATGTTTTGGTTTTTGAAAATGCCGATTTCAATTTGTCGCAAATTATGTTTATGGATTTAAGTAGCATTTATTTTTTACACTGAATTAAAATAATGAATAGATATATGATACTATGGAATTACAGTACTGTAAAGAAAGCGTAAACTAAATGTACATGATTTTTTAAAGTTATATAATAAGAGTGAAAATGAATTTGCAAATGTGGAGAACTTGAGTTTATGGAAATAGAAAACTCCATGTTCAATAAAAATTTTGTTGCAGAATATATCTTCTAAACAAAACAAAAAATATTTTTTTCTAGCTCCTTGCTTGGTTGACAACGCGTTATCACTGAAGAGAATGTTAGATGTGTGCGGAACTGCGGGAAGTAAGCGGCCACATGTGTTCGCGTGTGTCCTAGCCCAGGCAGCTTTGATCATGGTGAGTCTTATTGTGATGCAGAGGTTAACGAGTATTTAATCTTAGTCCTCTTTCAATCAGAAGGTGTCAATTTTGTTTGTTAGTCTCCATACGTGGTATCTGTAATCAGCGGTATTTTCCTTAGGAAAATTGATTATCATAAGGTTAAATTCCTCCCTACTAACTTAACCTATGTGATATCATTCCAAAGTGCAGTAAACAAATCTGGGGATAACTGAATTACAGGTAAAGACCTCGTCTGTTTGGAAAGGTCCATTTGGGTTCACCAGCACAAGGTCCCAGATCTCCCGGAGAGGCTCTGGGTTTCTGTAGGCAGATATGCGCGGAGCACACCACAATGCCCGCCCACCATGCATCCAAGCGTACCCTTCATATATACCGGCTCCCTGGGCCATGCGCCTAACAGACTATTTATTATCTAGTCCAACTGGCACTCGTCTATTCACTACCATTCTCCATTCATTCCTATTTATTACCAATTCTCTTGCCTGATCTATAGTAATTCCTCTTATCTGTCAACATTTGTCCTACACAGTTTCCCTATCTCAATGGAGATCTTCCTACCCCTCTACTTCCTCTTGTATCTAACTCACATATTCTCTCTGTAAGCCTTTCATCTTCCATTCGCTCAACATGTCCATACCAGTAGTACCAGTTAGTAGCCTACTGTAAGAAAACAAGCAATTTGTTAAAGCTTATGTTTATACCTCTCATTTACCTGGCATTGTGAATGAAAGAATATACTGTAGTTCAATTTAGTTTATATTATAGCTATTTTTTTAAATCATGTAGAGCATGTTTATATAATCTTATGTTTTGTCCACAGAGTCCTAATAAGGTTGCAGACTTGTGGAATTCCTCTGGTCTGAACTGGGGAAATCTTGTGCCATCCAGTGCCAACGTTGAAGAGTTCCTCAAGAAATACGTAAGTTCACGCATCTGGTTTCTTTTTTGTTTTTTTTCCCTATTCTTTCTCGTCACCTTTAGTGTGGTCTCTATATGCACGTTTCATATACACTGATTTGTTTGGACACAGTAACCCAAAAAATTCCAAAGTCGTCCACTACACATATTTTTTTTTGTATATGCGGACATTTGCGGTCGACGGGGGGTCCTATAACATATTTTCCGCACTTTCACTGTTATTGGATATTATTGTCACTTTCACTCTTATTACTCTTCTTACGAATTATTGTTACTCTCACTGTTATTATTACTTGTTATATATTTGTGTCACTTTCACTTAATAGGCTAGGCTAGGCTAGACAATCGTACGGTACCGTAATTTACACTTGTAATTATTTCAATAAAAGTTAGTTACTATTACATATTTTTGTGTCTTTCACTTGCCCATATTGTTATATTGTTACTGGAAGGAGAAGGCGTGCCGACAGCCGACGCCGGGGTCGCCCGCATCTTCACTAACCACTTCTTCATTGTCAAAGTCACTCAAGTTCACTCGGGTCACTATATTCACGAGCACCGCATTCACCATCATCATCCTCGTCATGATCGTCCTCATCGGTACTAATAAAGCCCAGAAACTCTAATCCATCCGCCACTTCACCCTCATCTTCACTAACCACTTGTTCTTTGTCAAAGTCACTCCCAAGTTCACTTAGTTCACTATATTCACTCAGTTCACTATATTCGCTTAGCTCTTCCAGAGTGTGTGCAACATCACCGGGACTAAGCACTGTTTTCTTGGTCGTTTTAGCCTTGCTTTTGTTAGGCGTACGGGATGCGGCGGCGGCGATTCGGACACAGCAAATTTTTTTTGGATTACCTCCATCCATCTTGGATGCACGATAAGAACTGATGCTGCCTGTTAGTTTGTGCTTGGTGGCGCTGCAGTAGCCCACGCACAAACAAAAATCCGCCCGCGCGATTTAAACCCTTTGACTTTGCTTCATATGAAGCCTCCCGGATTCCTAACCAAATTTTGTTTTGCCTCATATGGGATACATCCAAGAATCATAAAGGAAGGAGGTGAGATGTTAGTAGAGGCATTAAATTTTTTATTTGAGGTATCTTTTAATACAGGACAAATCCCAATGGACTGGAGAGAGGCGAACATAACAGCTATTTTAAGAAGGGAAAGAGAAATGACCCAGGAAATTATAGACCAGTCAGTTTGACAAGTGTTGTGTGTAAACTAATGGAAACGGTAGTTAGAGAAGGAATAATGGAGCATATGAAATCAAACCAACTTTTCAGTGGGAGACAGTTCGGATTCTTGCCGGGGAGGTCAACAGTACTACAGCTAATTAAGGTGGTAGATGATTGGATGCAAATTATGGAGGATGGTGATGTTATAGACGTGGTATATTGCGATTTTATTAAAGCCTTCGATAAGCTCCCACATAAAAGGTTAATAGAGAAAGTTAGAAGCTATAATATAGGGGAAAAATGTGTGAAATGGATAGAAGCCTTCCTGAAAGATCAGAGACAGAGGGTACTGGTGAATGGAATAGGCTCGAGGTGGAGGGAAATTACAAGTGGGGTACCTCGGGGATCTGTGTTGGGACCACTACTGTTAGTTATATTTATCAACGACTTACCTGAAGTTATAACTAATGGAAGTGAGATATACCTGTATGCGGATGACACTAAGCTGTATAGAAGAGTGAGGAGTAAGGAAGATATGGGTTTGCTTCAAGGAGATGTGTAGGGCATGAAGGGATGGTCTGAGCATTGGTTAATGCCTTTTCATCCAAAAAAAATGCAAGTACATGCGGATTGGGACAAGCAAGATAGACAAGGTAGGATACAGTATGTATGAAGCGATGGAGGAAGTTAATGCAGAAAAGGATATACGAGTAGTGATAGACAATAAGTTAAATTTCTCAGAACATTTAGCGGAAAAGATGAACAAAGCCAATAGAATTGTAGGGCTGATAAGGAGGACAATGTAAGGAATGAAGAGCCAGCAAACATAGCTGGATATGGTATTGGAGGGAGAAGAAGAGAAGTAGTGGAGGAGGAGGTGGGGATCAGGTCAGAAGTGTGGGAAGCCATGAAAAAAGTGAAGTTGGGGAAAGCACCAGGAACAGATGGAGTGTGTGGGGAAATGTTGAGGTATGGTGGTGAGATAGTGATCGAATGGGTATGGAAAATGTGCAAACTAGCATGGGAGAAGGAGAGTGGACCCGATGACTGGAAGACTGGCATAATAGTCCCCCTCTATAAGGGCAAAGGTGAAAGAGGAGTGTGTGGTAACCACCGAGGAATATGTCTTCTAAGCGTAGTAGGGAAGGTATACAGTAGGGTAGTGAGAGAGAGTGAGAACGGAGAAATGGATAGGCGACTAGCAGGGAGGTTTTAGGAAGGGAAGAGGATGTGTAGATCAGATTTCTACCCTGAATTGTGTTGTGGAGAAATATCTGGAGAAGCAACAAAAGGTGTATGTTGCCTTTATGGACTTGGAGAAGGCCTATGACAGAGTGGATAGAGAAGGTTTGTGGAAAGTACTTAGAATATACGGAGTAGATGGCAAGTTGCTGAAAGCAGTGAAGAGCATGTATGAGGGTGCAAAGGCGGCAGTGCGTGTGGAGAGTGAGCAGAGCGAGTTCTTTGACCTGAATGTTGGTTTGAAGCAGGGGTGTGTGATGTCCCTGTGGTTGTTTACTGTATATATATGGATGGAGTCATGAAAGAAATACTATCAAGAGCAGTGGATGTTCGTGTATCGCTGAAAAGGGAGGGAATTGAGTGGAAGCTACCTATACTGCGGTTTGCGGATGATACAGTTCTGATGAGTGATAATGAATGGGAGTTGCAGGGTCTGGTAAATGAGTTTGGAACAGTGTGCGAAAAACGGAATTTGAAGGTAAATGCGGGGAAGAGCAAGGTTATGGTTATATGAAAGGGGTGAAGTCATAGTGTGAGGTGAAGCTGAACGGTCAGGCTATGGAGACCGTCAACTCTTTTAAGTATCTGGGCACTGTTGAGTAAAGATGATGAATGGATAAATGGATGAAGAAGTGCGGGAGAGGGTACAATAAGGGAAGAGGGTTGTAGGAACGCTGAAAGCAGTAACAAGAAATAGGGTGGTCAGTTTGGAAGTGAAGAAGTCCTTGCATGACAATTTGGTAATCCCGACACTGACTTACGGAAGCGAAGCATGGACGTTGGTTGGGAGACTCAGACCAAGAGTGAGAGGAGTGGAAATTAATTGCCTAAGAAGTGCGTGCGGAGTTACATGGAGGGATAGACAGACTAATGAGGAAGTAAGAAGGTGGTGTGGTGTGGGGGTAGATGTGCTGGAAAGTGTGAAAAGGAACAACTTGAGATGGTTCGGCCATATGGAACGTATGGAAAGAGAGAATGACTAAGAAGGTGTACGAGAGCAAGGTGGAGGGACAGGTAGACCGAATGAGAGGTGGAAGGATGGAGTGAGGAAGTATATGAACGAAGGCGGTGCTGGTTGGGGGGAGGGGCGTCGACTGACCGGGGACAGAGGTGCATGTGGGGCGGTTCGTTCGTGGCCACGGCGTCGGGCAATAGATAGATAGATAGATAAGGAGGACATTTGTGTCACTTGACGAAGAAATATTCAGGAATCTCTATACAGCGCTGGTTAGGCCGCACCTGGAATATGCAAACCAGGTGTGGGCTCCATATATGGTAAAGGATATAGAAGCAGAGGAGAGCTAGCAAGCTAGTACCAACGTTGAAGAACGCGGGCTATGAGCAGAGGTTGAGGACACTTGCATATAGGAGAAAGAGAGGGGATATGACTTTTAAGATAGTGTCAGGAATGTATGATGAGGATGTGTGTGAAGGTATCTTCTTGATGCGGGAGGGAACAAGAACGAGAGGACACTAAGAAAATTTACAAAGAAAGAAATAGGCTTGAAAAGGCAAAGAACTCATTTTGTGATAGTGGTAAATGAGTGGAACGCACTGCCCCAGTTTGTAGTCGATTCCGAATCAATAAGGAAGTTTGAAAGTAATTTTGATAAAGCATGGGGAAGACAAGATTTGAAGTTTGATTATAAAGAAAAAATACAGAATAGTAAAAATGTTGCGTCTGCTACCGCCGCCGCCAACACCGTGAACGACCGCAGCAGTGCAAGTACTGGCACTGAGCTGGATACACAGGCCTAGTTTGCCTTTTTCCAGAGGATCTACTGTAAGAAACTGTAATATGAGGCCTCCCGGATTCCATGGGTTAAGGTAGGCTAAAGGCTCCAATAGGGGACTTTGAGAAAGTGGCTTGAATGAATTTAATTAATTCTCGTAAGGCCTGTTATTTTTAATACACGGTACAAATTAACCGCATATATTAAGACCTGACTATATAGTATTTTATTATATATATATATATATATATATATATAGTAAACCCTCGTTGTCTCGGACTAATTGGGGGATGGCCACTTCCGAAATATCCGAATTCCGTTTTATGGACGACTTCAAAGGCGGAGTCAGCGCCACCATAGAAAACTGAGATCAACCTACCACTGCTACACTTTATATTACAGCATTGTATGTGAAATTCATCATATTAAAGACAAATAAGAACAGCTGGCGACGACCCCATTTCTTGAGAACATGACTGCAGGGGCTGTGTATTTGGTCATAACAGCTGAGGACGACCCCATTTCTTGAAGAAGACACACGACTAGTCTTGTGCCTGGTACTTTCAACATTAAAACTGAACCACTTGGTGTAAAGTTCTACTTTAAACTTATCGCAAGATAACAGCAAGTGTGTCTCCTGATATAATTTTAAATCCTAGATTGGGCCATTTATTTGTGGATATAATATGAGGAACAGTTAGGTCACAAGATTCAAGATCCTATACAGGATCTGTGCAAATGGCGGCTCTCACGAGTGTGTTATGATCTCGTATTTACACCATAAAAACTGAAGCACTTGTTATAGAGAGCTCTAGTTTTCATCTATCGCAAGATAGCAGCAAGTTCTGTCTCCTGATATTATATAACCTAGGTTAGGCCATATAGTTACGGAAATATGAGTAACGGTAACTGATTAAAATATCCCGAGACTTCTGATATTACCCCAAACTGGGATATTTACTTCACTACACAGCTTCAATGGTGAGTATGCTGCTATTGCTGTTGGAGTTCAGGGGCTATAGTATTATTCTAAGTACATACAGTCTATTCTCCTACAACGCGATCCTCCTTTAACACTTTTGTTGCGGCACTTGTCATATGACAATTGCTTGGTCTGCAATGTACCATACGGGGGTTTTGGACTAAAAGTAACCTTCATTCCCTGCACATTTTCATGTATTAAATTAAAATGTAAAACTTGCAAACTAAACAAACCAAAATTGGGACAAGGACAATATAAAGTCAAATTAAATTATCAAAATCGCTATGTGGAAACAACGCTTACTAAAATGAAAATTATTAAATAAAAGAACACAATCCACCACAAGAGCTAGAACGTATTTCAATGATATATCCTTGAAAGCGGAGGAATAGACCTTTCCAATGACACCTGAATCGTGTCTGTACGACCACTGGTTACCGTGCAACGATATTGCACACGTGACGCTAAATCGGTATAAAATAGCGAATTTGAGCGGTTTCCGCTATTCCCAAGTCTGTATCACCACCCAAAACGAGGGGCGTCGCGCTCCTTGGTGCCACTAGAAGAGTGGCGAACACATCAAAAGGTATCAAAAGGTAAAGGTAAGGAGTTTGTCTCCCACTGCCACTAGTGATGGCTCAGACACGGGGGGGGCGGTCCCGCGCTGCTTAGACTCGCTCTCCTGCCTCCCAGCCCCTGTTCAAGGCAGAAATTTGGCAATTGTCATATGACAAGTGCCGCAGTGATAACCGTATTTTGTTATATAAAAGCCCGCACTGAAGGAGTTAACACGAGGTGGGGGGGGGGGGGTCCCGATAAATCATACATTTATTCGGTTAATTGTGGCCACGATATTGTAGATTCAAACATTTTATAACTAATTTCTCTATATATTCATACATTTTGATATATTCTAGGTCCTTCCTAGGACCGATCAGTCACTTTTATATGCCGCCGTATGTATGCACGATCGCATAGAGCGAATTTCATATAGTGCGAGGGTTGGATCGACTAATTTTTCTTCGTTAGTTTTAAGGCAAGTGATGTCTATTTATATTTGTTAATGGTTTGATATCTGGTAGGTAATATACTGTAGGTGTTTGTTTAGCAAGAAATCCGGAAAAAAGGGGCAAAATTGTGGGGCGCAAACCCATATAGAATTATCTCCATATACGGTGTTATTCCTACAGCACGACGGGCTCTGTCGCCCATATAGTCGCGGTATAGGAGGATGGACTGTATGTGTGAAACTGGGTAAAACAGAAGTTGGGGAAGAATAGATTGAGGGAGAGTATTCCAGAGCTTACAACCAAACTGCCATCTCAGCCAATTGCCACCATGAGTGTATGCCCTAAGTGCGACTCACGGGTCACCACTAAGGAGTTAAAGTGTACCAGATGCTGTTTTTGGTACCACCCCCTATGCTCTGGACTTCCTGATAGTCTCTGTTTACAAGGACTATGCATTCTTCCAAAAAATCCATCCATTCGGATGGAGGTGGTTCTGTCACAACTGCCCCTCAGACGCCGAGAATGCATTAGTCAGCTCGCAGGCCACAACTGATCTAAAGGACGCCATAGTGAGTGAAGTGTCTGGCGCCCTTGCTGCTGTGGCAAGTCAGATCGAAAAAATGGGGGACCGAATTACCAACCTTGAAACTAACACTGCCACACCAGACATTCCCTCGTTCGCCAAAATTGTCCAGCAAACATTAGACAACACTAAAAAGGAGTCTACCAAGTGCACCACAGAGGTGGTGGATGGTGGGAAGAAAAAAACTGTCTGGGACCATCAAGTCCTAATAGTTAAGCCCAAAGATAATACCTCTGAGCCTGCAAGCCTACCTGATACCATGATATTGAGAACGCTTTGGCTGCTATCCCAATAAATTAATGTACTATAACTGGATGAGGTGCTTTAGTAGTACGACTTCCATGTGATTGTGGAGGGAGCTGCACCAAGGGGTGGACCGAGGAAAACCTGGGATCAGACTATACGTACGGTACCGATCTCAAATCCAAGAACTTGACAAGTGAAGCAGCCCTTAACAGGGTTGCCTGGAACGCCGCCATTAGGACAAGAGACAAACTGCACTTATGTGTGGAACACTTGTCTTAAAATGTTATGCATGTATGGATGTATCAAAGAAAGCCAAAGAGGACGCAGGGAAGGCCATCAACCAGTGTCTCGGGACTGACAGCATCTTCAGTGTGTCGGAACCCAAGAAAATGCTATCAAAAATGACCCTGGTCGGTATCTCTACTGACACTGATGACGACGAGATCATCCCCAGCATCCTAAACAAGAATCCAAGCATAAAGTCTGTTCGACAAGGGTCTAACTCTAAATTTAGTGTTCACTATGCAGAAAAACGATGCACATGCAAAAATAGCAGTAGTAAAAATGTCTCCTGAAATACGCTCTTCAATTGTCAATGAGGGCAACTCTGTGTATGTTGGACTCACAAAATGTGCTTACGATCGCTTCTGTGTGACGCAATGTTACCAATGTCAGGGCTTTGGTCATACTTCTGACAGGTGTACTCTGAAAGGTGAGGACCCTAAATGTAGTTTCTATGCTGGTATTCACAGTTCAAAAGGCTGCACAAATATAGCTTCCCCTAAATGCATAAATTGTGTAAACTCCTTATCAGTCACAGAGCCACCAACTCATTTTGCTTCAAGTAGAAATTGTCCTCTTATGATAGCCCAAAGAAATAGACTTATTGAAAACACCATTTTTGTGAGTTAAATTTTTTTTTTTAAACGTCCCAAGGAGCCGGTTGAAACTGGGCATGCTAAATGTTCGTTCCATGCGCAACAAGATTGATTACATTGGTGAGGTCTTGGACGAGCTCGGTCTCGATATATTTTGCCTCACTGAGACCTGGTTGTTTGAGTCCGATATAAATATTATTCAAGCTGCGTTGCCTAAAACTCATTCAATAATAAGTGTTCCTAGGTCTTGTAGTGATCATCCGGGTGGTGGAGTAGCGTTTTTATACTCTACGTCGCTAGTGAATATCTCGAGGATAAGTCATAACCCAGCCCCTCTTTTTTTTTTTTTTTTTTTTTTTTTTTTTTTTTTTTTTTTTTTTTTTTTTTTTAATGAACTGTTGGAATTGGAAATACAAGTTTGTCAACAAATCCTAAGAATAGCAGTTATTTATAGGCCTGGCCATCGAGGAACAGATAGAGGTTTTATGGATGAGTTTGAACAGTTTCTTGAGTTTTCTGTCAAAACTGGAAGACTCTTGATATGTGGAAACTTTAATTACTGGATTGACAACCCTCATCTGAAACCATTTTCCTCTGGAGTTCCTTGAATTGTTTGACCAGAATAATTTTGTACATCACGTGTCCAACCCAACTCATATCTCAGGACACACCCTTGACTTGGTTCTATCTCCCACCGGTTGTGATGGTCTTCTGGATGTTCTGGACTCTTCTATTTCTGATCATTCTCTGATTACTTTAGGCTTTCATTTCCCTAAGCCGCCCATATATGAGAAAGTAATCAGGTTTAGAAACTACAGAAATACTGACCATAATATTGCTCGCAATGAAATAAGATAGCACCTTGCAAGTATTGATACTTCCAATCTTTCTTCAAACGAGCTGGTGGAGGTGTGTTTGATCATCACTATCCGGGGGTAGATAAGAGAATCATAGTGCGAGATGACTCACCATGGTACAGCCCTCGAGTCAAATTTCTTAGAAGAGCCGAACGTAAATGGCCGAAAAATAAAACTGACATCACATGGCTGCCATACTTGTTGGCAAAAAGAGCTGTAGTCCACACACAATCAAAGACGAAAAGAAAGTGTATTACCAGGGGCAAGTCGAGTCTTGTGGTGGTGATCAAAGAAAGTTGGCTTCGGTTGTCAGTAGCTTACTTGGAAAAAGACACGTAAACTCAAGACCACCTGCATCTGATGCGGAGTTTGTCACATTTTTTACTAGCAAGATAACTCTTATTAGACATAAACTGGATAAACTCTAATGAAGAATATTCAATTGTACCCCAACCACGACATACTCCTAATAGTGTCCTCTCATCATTCCATGCGGTGGAGGCTGATGTTGTCTCAAACTATTTAAGAACCCTTAATAAAACATTTTGTCCATTGGCTCCTATAAATGTTTCCAAACTACCTGGTGTATATGATCATGCAGTGGAGCTTATTTCCAAAATAGTTAACAAATCTTTCTCCGAAGGCAACTTCCCAGTGTCTGAAAACATGCCTTGCTCCGGCCTATCTTTAACACTCACGGAGCGGCTAGGTCGGTAACTTCTACTACCTGGCAAGCGGGTGGTTTTACCCTAAACGACCTTGTTTCCGTGCTCTTTTTCATGCATAAACAAGAGCCAGAGCATAATAAAATTATGTATCCCTGAAAGGGCGATAATAGAGCTTTCCAATGACACCAGAACCATCCTTCTACTACCACGCGTTCTCTTGCAACGATCGTACATAAGACGAGTGCAAAATCCCTAAAATACGGTAATTTCCTTACATAATTCCCTGTGTAGCGAGGCAGTGTGTGTGGAGTAGACGTCAGTAGTCGCGCGGGACCCGTGCCGAGCGGTCATGAGCCGACCTACGCTCCTCCCATCGCTCGTCTCTCTCTCTCAGAGCCATTATTGCTCAAAAATTGCACACAGACTTAAGTCGGGCCCCGCCACATAGTCCTTGGTTCTCTAGACCGACTTAAGGCGGGCCCCGCTAAAGAGGGGTTAAGAAACCTGGACTTGATGTAGAGAACATGTCGAACTACCGTCCTGTCTCCAACTTGTCTTTTTTATCAAAGACATTAGAGTGTGCCATACTTGATCAACTGCTGCCGCTACTTCAGCAAAATGAAACTATTCCCATTTTTCAGTCTGCTTATCGGCAGCATCATTCGACTGAGACAGCATTGATCAAAATACATAATGCTTTTGTTACCTAGGAGATACCATCTCTGCCGGTGGTGGGGCCGAGGCTGCCACTGTTGCTAGAATTAGGTGTGGCTGGGGGAAGTTCAGAGAACTGATGCCAATCCTGACCATGAAAAGAATGCCTCTCCCCCTGAAGGGAAAGGTGTATGCCTCATGTGTTAGAAGTGCAATGACGTATGCCTCATAAACATGGGCCGTTAAAGTAGAGGATGTCAACAGAATGGAGCGTAATGAGATGAGAATGGCGAGATGGATGTGTGGGGCCAGGCTACAGGATAGAATAACAAATGTTGAGCTGAGGAGACGTTTAGGTATAAAGAGTATTAGTGAGGTGATGCGTACAAGTAGACTGTGATGGTATGGACATGTGGAGAGAATGGATGAACAAAATTGGGTGAAAAAATGCAGGTCTGTGATTGTGGAGGAAGCTGCACCAAGGGGTGGACCGAGGAAGAACTGGGATCGGACTATACGTGCCGATCTCAAATCCAAGAACTTGACAAGTGAAGCAGCCCTTAACAGGGTTGCCTGGAATGCCGCCATTAGGACAAGAGACTGAAACTGCACTTATGTGTGGAACACTCTGTCTTAAAATTTTATGTATGTATGTAATGATTTAGTCAAGAACACTTGCAACGGTGAGACCTCATTGTTGGTATTACTTGATCTCTGCAGCCTTCGACACAGTGGTTCATGAGCTGCTATTGCGTGATCTTTATGACTGGTGTGCGTGACTGCTCTCTTGCTTCTCAGGTCATGCTTGTCAGGTAGATCCCAGAGTGATGATGAATCGGATAGTCTCAGACTCGGCACCCCTGCTCTGCGGCGTCCGCAGGGATCAGTGTTGGGTCCTGTCCTGTTCACGATATACACTAGTGGCTTGTCTCTTCTGCTTCGTGCACACGGTGTCACCTATCATTTCTATGCTGATGACACCCAGATTTACGTGAAGATCACAGGTATAGCTGATACACAGAGGAAGGTGAAAATGCTGATGACTGATATCAAGAAGTGGATGAGGACAAGAAAACTTAAACTAAATTATGACAAAACTGAAATTCTCATCATCCGAGGAAACAGAAGGGCTACTGACGCAGTAAATGCCCTCTTCATCGATACGGGTGACTCACAGAGCTCTACAACCAGTAAACTCTGGGAGTGTATCTGAACTCAAGACTGGATTTTAAGGAGCACGTAAATCAGATTGTCAAAAGTTGCTACCTACACATCAGAAATCTCTACTCGGTGAAGCAGTTTATACCTGGACGTTGCCTTCTGACACTGGTCCACTCATTGATATTCTCTCGTGTTGATTATTGCAATGCCTTATTTGTGGGTCTTCCAAATTACATATTAAAGAAAGTACAATCTGTTCTGAACAGAGCTGCAAGACTCATTTTTGGAATTCCACCAGGAACCCCTACCACTTCTTATCACATCGAACTGCACTGGTTACCAATAAAAGCTAGAATAGAATTTCAGTTGTGTCTAGTAACTTTCAAGGTCCTCAAATTTGGTGAGTCCGGGTATCTTGCAGAGCTGCTCAGGCATCCACCGGCACGCCATGGTGTAGTCGTGACCATGATGACCCCCTGCGTCTTGAGGAGCCGTGAGAGATCATTCTCTTACATGGCTCCAAGGTTATATAACATACTGCCACTGACCATGAGACAACTAAGTTCTGTTGAGTGCTTCAAGAGACAACTTACGACTTTTCTCTTTGAAAGAAGCTATGATCTCTAGAGGGGTGTCATCATGGAGGGCTATAGGGTGTAGGCTATTTGCCACTGCTAGTGGCTGGGTGATGCGTATGGGTTTTGTGTTGCATTAATTTGAGCTATTTGTTTGTTTTTTTGGTTTTAGAGCGCCAGTGAATTCTGCGGAAAAATTGGCGCTTGCGAGAAATAAGTAACATGCTTATTATTATTATTACATGTTAACCCTTAAAGATCGGGGGCGGACTTAAGTCCGCTTCCAATTTGCAGCAAGTTAGGAGTATTATTAAGGCTTTTAACCCGTTGAGCCCCGGCTAGTTATAATATTTTGTTCACCCCAGTCCCAAGCCATTTTCGCTTCTTTTTTTTTGTTTGCTAAAATGGAAGACAAGGATGAGAAATGGGAAAAAAAAAAAAAAATCACCTCGGATATTTTTTTTTTTTTGGGGGGGGGGGGCTCAATAAAAAGTGTTGAGCCAAAATGGAAGAGAATGGTGAGAAATTAAGAAAAAAATAAACAAAAAACACCTCGGTCATTTGGGGGGGGGGGTCGAAAGTTAGTCTCCCCCGCATGACCACCCGCCCGGGGGCACTAGGGTGAAAACTGAGTATGGCATTGTACGGCATACATCCTAAGGAGTGTCTCACATAAATCTCAAGCCTCTAGCTCCCATACGACCGGAGTAATGAAGGTTCAAAGTGGCAGTGAACTAAGGGTGTAAAGTATCCCCACTAAACCCACCAACACCAGCCGCGCGGCTGTCTTGGCCCGCTCACACCTACCGGCCCGGCTCCCACACACACTACGGTACCTCCCCCTCCTATTCTCCCGCCATTTCCTACCTTACGAGCCACGTAACTGATTTTAATATGTCGGACGCACGTGATGCGTCTCTGGGAGTTGGTGATCAAACACTGCCGACGCATCACGTGCGACGCTGGGTCTCACTGGGTTAAAGGGTTAAAATAGAGTGCAAATGGCCGGGAGCGCAGCGGGCCAGACAGCTGACTCCCAGGGCTTACCGCCGCCCACTAACTCATGTTCCCTCTGTTCTCGAGAGGCCAGTAGTGAGCGTAGTGGGAAAAAATATGCCGCTATACGCTGAACTCCCATGTTAGTGGTAACACTGCATGATAACGACGAGTGCTACGTAGCTCGTTCTGGTCTCATTTTGAAGCTTTTAGTGCCTATTTTTTTGCTGAATACATTTCTTTTCATGGAGATACTTGATTTATCATTCAGGAGGGCCTGAATATGCCCAAATAAGCCCAAAACCCCCCGCTAGACGAGGGTTAAGTAGAAGAAAACTGGGAAAATCGGTTCACTCTTGTGTTAGACAGACTAGGGGTGGGAAGGTTTTGAAAGGTGGGTGCCTCCTATTCTCCGTAAGGGAGGAGGTATACAATGAGAAAGCTCTGAAGAACATTGATTATTTTAAAGGGCATAGCTCATGAGGTCAGCTATCCTCATTATCATAAATGTTAGTGTACAATATACCTCTTGTGTGCAATAATAATAGTCAGTTTCTTATAAATGTAAATATAAATAAATTAGTGTTTTGGATAGTGGTGGCGAGGGGCATTTCCGAGCTTTAGGGATGTGTACAAGGGCATTGGGGTACCCATAGAATAACACAATCCGGTCAAAGAGTTTCAGGAGTCAGGTCAATGGCCACCATATTTATTCTCAGTATCTCTGTTAAAGCCTGGTTCACACATAGCCGAGTCGGTGCGCGAGTCTAACACGAGTCACACTCGTCAATTATTGCCGTCGCTGGAGGCCGCGAGTAGCAATTGATCCCAAGTAAACGAGTGTAACATGAGTTAACTCGAGTCAACATGTGTTCATGCAAGAGTCTGTACGAGTAACTGAGTCAAAACGAGTGTCAAAAATTTGAAAAATAACGGTCAAATTCCAGGGCACGTAAACAAAGAGTATGGAAGAGTCTTACGCGAGTCAATGCGAGTGTTACACTGATCAACATGTGTGTTACTTGCGTGTAGACACGTGTTGATTCGCCAACGTCGAAATGATGACGGAAAGCGACTAATTACCAAAGAGTGTTACACGAGTTAACACGAATACGAAGAGTTATTCAGAGTCAAACACGAGTGAACACATATGTACACGAGTCTACACGTAATTAGGCCACACTCGTGGGTACTCGCCACGGGGCCCAAAATTTTCATGCATGCATGACATTTTTGGACCCCGTGAAGAGTATACACGAGTGTTGAAGAGTATTGACGAGTCATTGCCAAATAGCAGAATTTCATCACTCGTGTTGGACTCGCGCACCGACTCGGCTATGTGTGAACCATGCTGTGAAAGCAGTTACAACGATGGACAGATATTTAATAGAAGGTTAAAAGAAATTGTATGAGCAGCATAAGCTTAACACCTTACGAGCGGCTTAGGCGGTAATTTATATGTACCACCCAGCGGGGTGTTTTTACCCTAAATGGGGTTGTTTACGTGGTCATTTTCATGCCTAAATAAGACCCATAGCGTAAAACAAGTATCTATCCCTGAAAGGGCATAAACAGAGCTTTCCAATGACACCCCAACCATCCTTGTACGACGCTAGTTTTCTTGCAACGATCGCGCAACACGAGTGCAAAAACCATGTAATTAGGTAGTTTCCCTACATAATTCCCTGTGTAGCGAGTGCGTGAGGGTGGGATTCATGTCAGTAGGTCCGCCGCGGTGGTCTGGAGCAGTCATACGCTTGCTACTCTCCTGCCACCACTTATCTATCTCTCTCTCAGCAACATTACGTGGTGAAAATGGCACACGACATAAGTTGTGAACCGCCACTTAGTCCATATTTATTTCACACGGCATAAGTTGCGCGCTGCCAAAGAAGGGTTAATAATGCAATTAGAAATAATGGCAAGCTATCGAATAATGCACTGTGAAAGGGAAAATCAATATGGAATATTTTGATAGTTGGACGAACGCTGTGGTGCTAGAGTGCCTGAGTGCCGGTACCATTAAAAGGTGTGAGTATTGCCATATGGATAGAGCTGCCAATACGTATTTATTTATGATTAAAGAGACCAAACTATGAATAATTGTATTGATAGATACTTAAGGTTAAACAAATTTTACTCATGTGATATAAATATCAAATACTGCCTTCGCATTACTTCATCACGTAAGAAATATGTCGGGGTAAGCTAGATCAAGTCAATATCAAAACACATTCGAATTTTGCAGTCTACCACGAGAGCGAGGAATATGTGGTGGTGTGAATTATTCTTTAACCCAAGAACTTCGAAGGTCCTCAATTGAGTCTGTAGTGAGATTTGTTTTCAACTTTTTTCCCTATGTAATAAAATAAAAATCTCCCTACAGACTCAATTGAGGACCTTTTCGCAGTTCTTGGGCTAACACTTAAGCTGCGGGGATTTTTCCGCCATATTAGGGCTCATTCAGGCACTCCTGATTGATTAGGCAAGTGTCTGAATGAAATTAAATGTATTCAGCCAAAAACTAGACTATAATAGCTTCAAAATGTCGCCAGAACGAGCTTTTTAGCTCGCGAGGTTCACCCGCAGTGCTACCATAGACATCGCTAAAATGAGCAATTCTCGCTAATTTCTCGCTAGATTTGCCTTTGGCAGCACTGTATATCTAGCGAGACTCTGACTCAGAGCCTTCAGTGCCACAGCTGCCTGGCTGGGAGAAGGAATTGTTGCCTGTCGCGCTCCCTCTCCCTTGCACTCGAGTTTAAAGGCTTTAAAAGCCTATAGATTGCTGTAAATTGCCATGACGTTCGGGAACGTCTCCCGCAGGGAAAGGGTTAATATTACTGTATATCAATTATTTTAATCGAGCATTTTTAACTTCAACTTTCTTGTATATTCCCTGCTTACTGTTGGTCTGTATTTATTGATTGTTTATCTATTTATATTAAATATTTATATGTTCTTGATAGCTCAGTGGTTAGTACTGTATTATAATCTTATAATATAATTAGTTTGAATAGAATATTTATACTTAAATTTTAGTTTTTTATTCGCACAGAACTTAGAAGAACGTCCTGAACGTTTCCCAAATTGACTAATTCCTTGAATATGACTAGGTTAATATAATGCGACTAATTTGCTTGGGAAGCAAATTCACTTACTCTTATTAGTGATGTATATTCTAGGTGTTAGTTTTATTTTTTAATATCAAAATTGGTTTTACTAAATTGTTATTTCCATATAGTGATTTTGATAAGTTCTTTTGTCTTTATGTTGTGCAGTTCCTGTTTTTATTTGGTTTGCAAGTTTTACATTTTAATTTAAAACTTGTTTCAGCATGTGGAGTTCACAGTTGATTGCAGCAAGTCTGGCAGCCAGAGTGGATGGAATACTCAGAAGGTGGAGGCAGAGTTCCTTAGGCTGTTCAAGAGAGCATCAAATGACGAAATCTTTGGTTGGATTGATGTAAGTGTCCTGTTTAATAGTTTAAAGTATCTTAATTTTACTGGGATAATTGCAGTCAGGAATTTGTGGTACTTTTGTTAAGTTGTCAAACAATTCAGTGATTTGTTTGGGAATTATTTTGTATAGAGTACAGTGGAGCCCCCATCTTCGCCACAGTAGTCTTCGCTGTTTCAATTTTCGCGGTACACCCCAAATATTCCCAATTTCCATGTTCGCTCTAAAAGCTTCAATCTTCGCATAATAACCCCAATTGAAACCCGTAAAAGAGCAAAAATAATGAAAAACTTGACAAAACTAGAAAACATAAACAATATAAAAAATTAACTAAACTTTACCCCTCAACTTTCCCTTCATAATTGCTGAGGGGCACAGGGCTTTGGTTTCCAGAGCGTTTCCGCACCCTCCTCAGCTCCCCGCCTTGGAGTGGATTCGGTCACACGGGTTTTATCAGTGGTAAGCAGGGAGGATATTGCGGGAGCGCCCGTTTATGGCCTTTGCCTTGCTCGGGACCGTTCTGCCAGACAGCCTGGGGAACAGCAACAACTAACAACAACTGAACTAAAAGAATTGATTTTGTCAAGGTGTTTACCGCTTAGACGAAATCCGAGTGAATCCGAAATCCGATAGTCAAATGCGCAAGATGTTGCCGCCATCTTTGTATGACGTCAACACCAGGCACATGTTTACAGTCCACTCGTATTTGTGTTGCAAAACCAACTGTTTGCAAGCTTTTTTGTGCCTCAACCTCTTATCTCTCGCGTTTATTATAACCTCTAGTACATCTGGTGATAGGGATGGTGGGCCTGGTGGTAGCAATGAAGGAAATTCATGCTCAAAACACAGCAAAGGCCAGTCCATGTCGGACGAAATAGGCCTAGACGAAGTTAGGCTAGGCTAAATATGACTGATATAAAATAAAGTGTGTGGTAAGTAAACTTCTCATAATATGTAATTATATGTATTTTCCTCATAATATGTATTTATTGGATGTATTTGGTGCGAAATGGGTAACAAATTTAGAACCTAGGCCTAGGCCTAACATTTTTCCCATAAGAACAATGCCCCAATCTACAGTATTTATAATGCACCTAAGTTTTATGGTTAGGACTTATTTAGCCATGTCTACATTATTATTTACAATGCATAAGATTTAGGCCTACTTTATGTAGACAAAAAACATGTTTTCATAGGCTAAAACTGGGAAAAAGTGCAACTTTTAGAATGAGCACAGAACCGATTAGAATTTTCCCCATAAAGCCAGTGTCACACGAGCGATTTTTCTGTCAATTTTTACGGGCAATTATTGTCTGGCAGCTTCAAAATACAAGTTCCATAAGAATTAAACTAGCTAACATAATCTAACTTCGATCTAATTTCCGATTCCAATGAAAAAATATCCCCAAATATCACCAGAAAAAACTTGCTCATGGAAAATTGACAGGAAAAGCGCTCGTGTGACACCGGCTTAAGAACAGTGTCCCGATCTTGGCTGTTTCAATCTTAGCTCGATTTCTGCGGAACCGATTAGGAGCGAAGATAGGGGCTCCACTGTACAATCTTTAAGTTGGGTGAACAATCGCTGTCGTATAAGTATAGTTTTGGTAGTCTACCACAAATACTGTACTTGATTGACTACTGTACATTATCACCAATGGTTTGGTCTGTCATTTTGGGTTGTTTTCGAGTTCCATCGAGTGAATAAGTTGGCCAATGTATCGCATTAATTTTCGATCTTTCCCACAATTTGTAGATTCCAGTAGTTAATATTTTAGGTGTACTATTTTAATATAATTGGCTAATCACAAAGTTTGTCATTTTTAGACTACAGTTTAACTCCTTGCGACATATATGACGCGATTGCGTCATATGAATAAGTCCACCAAAAACTCATATGACGCGATCGCGTCATATGGACTTATCTCTATACCTTTATAATAAGTTATATGACGCACTAGCGTCATATGGAGCTCAGTAAGTCCGATAAGTTACCTCATTCACCTCCGATAATTCTAACGGCCGCAGTGTTATTTTGAGTAGTGCGCGGAAGTGGCAATGATCCTGGGGCTCCCGCCTCCTCGGACTTATTGGAACATAATATGTCGCAGGGAGTTAATGTAATGCAGGTATAGTTTACAGTACTGTACTCACTAACTCACTATATATATATATATATATATATAATATATATATAATATATATATATAATATAATTTAATGTTTCATGTATGTAGATTGCAAATATTATTATCCCTTTCAATTGTTCATGCTTGCATGACCTTTTATTTCAGTCTGTCCCTCTTTACTATCTAAGTTAACCCTCTCAAGCAGATAACACCAATTTGAGTTTGTCTACCTTCTGATGGCTGTGATGGGTAGGAGGAAATATCAGTTCTGGGATTAGATATGGTCTTTAACGCATTGGTACCTAGAGGTCCTTCCAAAGCTGAGTAAAGTGATGTACATAACATTTTATTGGGATTGGAAAAGGTTAATGAATAAACCTTGTTCCTTCCTTTTCGCTCTTGATTTTTTTTTAACTTCCACCCATATCCCATCTCCCTTTTTTCTTCTATCCCATTTTTTTTTTTTCCCCCAATTATCTGTGTGTGATAACCCGGGTTCGAATCCCGGCGGATCATATATACTGTACTTTAATTAATTTCATTGGGGGTGTTTGGTGTTGTGGTGAAATTAATAAAATATAGATTATCCTTATTCCTGCTTTCCATCTTCCCCCGTCATTCCTACCGATCCTTCCTTATGGCTTACCTTTTACCTTTTTGTGTTTCCTTTCCTATTCATCTTATCTAACTTGTCCACCTTTTCCACAGGCACATATTGGAAATGAATCCAAGAGCAGCAAATTTATCCGTGCCTTGGTGACCGCCTTAGTGGAAAGTCAAGCTACAAGTAAGTTGACCATTGCAATAATTGATAATACTGTGTTAGGTAATTGGCATAATTAGCAGAAAAAGCACTCTAGTAGATACATTTGATATAGTGATCCTTATTCAATACTCTTCCATTTTATGCCAGTACTGTAAAGGCCACTCCCAGCTACTGTAGGGGGTATGTGCCTGAGTATGTATATACATAATGTAAAGGCATGTTCAGTTGTAGAGCAATGACTCTTAGAAATATTTACCGGTACATGTATCAGTATCCTCAGTTGGCATTAATATGTAAAATTGAATCTACCATAGTACTTGTCAAAGTATAATGACTTATGTCTGGACATGTTAAACGAATGGGAGATGAAAGGCTTACAAAAAGAATAAATTAATTATAAAAAATGGGGATTGGGCCTGAGTATATTGAATAGATTAGAATAGAAACTAGGAGAAATAGATGGAGAGGAAGACCTCGGGTGAGATGTAGAATTTGTTTTGATGAAAGCGTAGGAAGGTAAAGAGATGACTGAAGAACCGGCAATGAATAGGAATGAATGGAGAATGCTTGTGAATAGATAGTGATAACGTGATTGTATAGAGAGAGGGTCGGGCGCTAGTTGGACTAAATAAAGTCAGTCAGGTGCCTCGCTTGAGGAGGTGATCATGTTGTGAAAGGCTATGCCTGGAAGTATGGTGTGCAGGCATTTTGGTGGTAGGCTTCACTGTGTATCTGCCTGTTGAGACCGGACCCTGTCTGGGACCTGGGAGTCTTTGCTGGAGGCTTAACCTAGGACTCTAGGTCTTCTCCTGGGCGACCTAGATGCGCGTGTGTTTTTTATTTTTGTTCCTGTCTCGAGTCGGCTACCCCCAGCTATGGGGTATGTGCCTGAGTATAATTATACATACATAGATTGGGATCTTATTATAAAGGAAAAAGATGTACAAGTAAATTCCTCGAAATATATAGAGAAGGAACCAATTTGTTTGTCCCAAGGTATAAAATGGAAATTTTGCTAAGCAGAAAGCATAGTTTACCTTGAGATGCAAAAGAGCTTTGGATAGGCGTGATATATCTTGGGGTAGAGTAAGAAGGAACACAGAGTAATCGGAATAAATATATACATAAAGAGGAATAGATATGTTAACATAGGCAAGTTAAATTGAACTATGAGAAGATTAAATATACAGGAAAGTTGCCCTAAATTGTTTTTATAAATCTATAAACAATAAGCTGAAGGTAAAGAAGCAAATTTCTAACTTAAATGTAGATCATAAGACGTATGAGAATATATCGGACATATGCGAGGTAATTAATAACAATTGGGGTCGGTCTTTAGTAGAGATGAAAGTTTTGACGAGCCCCAGAGGGGAGTACTGGAGAGTGAAGGTCTTGACAAGATTGAAATAACTAGAGATGAGCAGTTATCTGCGATGAGAGGACTTGAAGCAAGGAAAGCTATGGGATCGGTTGAAGTGTCTGCCTGGGTTTTAAAGAAGTGTGTGGATCAATTAGTAGAGCTAGTGAGGGACATACTCCAAGCTTCCTTAGATAATGGAAAAGCGCTAATATAATTCCGATATACAAGAATGGAAGCACCGAGGATCCTTTAAACTATAGACCAGTTTCACTTGCCAGTATTGTATGCAAGATTTGTGGAAAGCTAATTAGAAAGAGATAGGTGGAAATGCTGGAGAGCAAAAAGATAATAACCCCGAAGGAAAAGGGACATAGATAGAGAGTTGCTGGGTCCACGCAAACAAAGTTTCTGAAAAGACAAAAAAGGAACTTTTATTAACTTTAATTTTCTTATTTGTGAGTTGGAAGGCTATTGTATTTTTTAATTCCATCGCATTAGAAATGAGTCCTAGATTTAAAAAAAAAAAAAAAAAAAAAAACCCAGCTATGTTAATGTACAGTCCATCCTCCTATAACGCGAGTTTAGGGGCGGCACTGGGCCTCGTGTTGTAGGTATTTCGCGTTGTAGGAATAACACTTTAAATGGAGATAATTCTATATGGGACTGGGCCCCCCAATTTTGCCACTTTTCCATATGTTTTTAGCTTAATAAATATATAGGCTAGGCTATACAACTTCCATTTCATCGGAATAACATTCACCGTCAAGCATAGTTACAGCTGGGGTTTGTTGTTTCGTGGACAAAATCTAACCATACGTACTGTCGGACATTAATTTATTATCAACAATTGGATATTCGTTACTGTGGGCTCTTATTACTCTACTTCCTAATAATAGGCAAGTAAATTATAAGATCATGTTTGGATAAACAAATATACCGAATTAAATTAGAATGAAGAAACAGTAAGTTGAGTGAGATGTTTCAGCTTGCCGTCAACCCAGCTGGGCCAGCTCCGAAGCTCTCTTGCCGTCGCGCTGTAGGTGGGGGGGGGTTTGCGCAGTAAGAGGAGGCGCCGGATTTGAAGCATTCGGCAAGGCCATTTCGCGTTATATGTTTTCGGCTCGGGTTATAAGGGGTTTAGGTAATTCGGGACCCCCCCCCTTTGTGTTGTAGGAGCTCGTGTTATAGGAGGATGGACTGTATAGGGGAGATAGATAGTTCCTGGGTCCAATTGATCGATAAAATGCGAAGGTTTTTTATTGAATTTTACATTTGATTATTTGTGTGCTGGAAGGCTATTATTTTCAAATTCCGTTGCATTAGAAATTATTCATAGATTAATAAAAGACCAACACAGATATAGCTGTTAATGTATAAGGGAGATGGATAGATAAAATAGGTAGATAGCTAGATAGGTAGTGAATTGGGGAACCCATAATGAGTATTCGCGGATTTCGATACTCGTGGCATTTTCGGGAACGTAACCCCCGCGAATATTGAGGGATCCCTGTACATGATTGAGAAAATGGGTTATTGATTTATTTTGCCATTGTAATCATTCTTAACCCTCGTCTAGTGGGGGGTTTTGGGCTGTTTTGGGCATATTCAGGCCCTCCTGAATGATCAATCAAGTATCTGCATGAAAACAAATTTTTTCAGCAAAAAGCTAGGCACTACAAGCTTCAAAATGAGACCAGAACGAGCTACGTAGCACTCGTCGTTTTCATGCAGTGCTACCAATAACATGAGAGTTTAGCGTATAGCGGCATATTTTTTCCAGCTACGCTCACTACTGGCTACACTGCCGGCCTCTCGAGAACAGAGGGAGCGTGAGTCAGTGGGCGGCGGTAAGCCCTGGGTGTTGGCCGTGTGGCCTGCTGCGCACCCGGCATTTGCACTCTATTTTAACCCTTAAAAAGTCTTAATAATGCTCCTAACTTGCTGCTTTTTAGATACGGACGGGCCCCGCTCTTTAACCCCTTATTGGCGGCGCTTGACTTAAGTCTTGCACCAATTTGCAGCAAGTTAGGAGCATTATTAAGGCTTTTAAAGGGTTAAAATAGAGTGCAAATGGCCGGGAGCACAGCGGGCCAGACAGCCGGCTCCCAGGGCTTACCGCCGCCCATTAACTCATGTTCCCTGTGTTCTCGAGAGGCCGGCAGTGTAGCCAGTAGTGAGCATAGCTGGGAAAAATATACCGATATATGCTAAACTCCCATGTTCGTGGCATCACTGCAAGAGAACCACGAGTGCTACGTAGCTCGTTCTGGTCTCATTTTGAAGCTTTTAGTGCCTATTTATTTGCTAAATATTTTTTTTTTCATGCAGATGCTTGATTTATCATGCAGGAGGGCCTGAATATGCCCAAATGAGCCCAAAACACCCCGCTAGACAAGGGTTAAGTGTTAAGTCACTGTCCACTGCTTTCATGTATCAATGGGGGACCGGAAAGTGTCGTCTGCTACCGTTTCCCTCGCTTACCAATACACCCAATAGTAATCAGTTTCCATCCAGTGAGTCAAAATATGTAAATCGAAGTCATAAAAATATTACTCCTTTCTATTTTCATTAATGTTAGACATATTACTCCAATTATATTCTGTACATTGTCTAATAGGCTAGATCAGGCGGGGAAGTGGAAATAAACAGGAATGAATGGAGAATGCTTGTGAATAGATAAGTGTGAACGCGGTCGTTGGGAGAGAGGGTCATGCGCCAGTTGGACTAGATAGTAGTCCATCAGACGCCTGGCCCGGGGAGCCGGTGGTAATGAAGGGTGTGCCTGGAAACATGGTGGTCGGGCTTGTGGTGGTGAAGCTTCGCTGCGGGTCTGCCTGCGAAAATCGGCGCCTCAGGGGAATCTGGGACCTGGGAATCTTTAGCTTGGGACCCCAAATGGGCCTGGGTCTCTCTGTATTTCTCCTGGGTGACCTAGATGTGTGTGAGATTTTTATGTTTTGTATTGTTTTGTTTTTATGATGTGATGTGATGTCCCTGTTCGGTCTCGAGTCGGCCACCCCCATTTAAAAAAAAAAATGGGGAAGGTGCCAGAGTATAAACATACATACATTGTCTAATATAAAAAAAAATAAAATAAATCTTTATAATTATTTGTTCTTGTTAAAAGAGTACTCTTTTGTTTAAATCTATTGTGCCTTCTTCATATTTTCAAATATTGTTATTTATTATACTGTATCTATTCATGAAGATAGATAGATCTATTCATTATATCGATAGGATCAATTGCTTGCTTTTGCGATTTCCTTAGTTTATTTGTACAATAAATGTAGGTTATTAGTAGGGTAGTAATTGTTCGGGGTCACTTGAAGCATGCTATGCTTACAGGTACCTACCCTATAGCACTATCGTTAGTGAGTGATATTTGTATTTTGTACTATTGTTATTATCTTGTCAAGTTGCAAATTTGATTTTAATAGAACATTTTGATACTTAATGTACCGGTAGTTTCTTTATTCATGCAGAGTTTAGTAAAATTTACCAGAACGTCCCCTACTTCCCAAATTGACTCATTCCTTGAACGTGACGACAGTGCGTTATGTGTGCGATTAGTTTGCTTGGGAACCAGATTAACTTGCGCATGTAGTAATGTACACCCTTGGTGGATTCTCTTTTATTTATAAATTATTATTTTACTTAAGCGTAGTTTCCACATAGCGATTTTGATTAGTTATTTTGTCGTTTTACTGTGTTCGTATAAGTTTTGGTTTGTTTATTTTGCAAGTTTTACATTATAATTAGGCCTATAGATATATGGCAAGGATTCGAAAAGTAAGTCCTACTTTTCGGATCCTTGCCATATGTCTGTAGGCCCAATATATTATTTTGTATTAATCTCATATATTTTGTATATTGGACAATGTACTGAATATATTTTGAGAGTAATATGTCTAACATTAATGAATATAGAAAGGAGTGATATTTATATGACTGATTTATATATTTTGACTCATTGGATGGAAATTGATCACTGTACTATTGGGTGTATTGGAAAGTGTGGGAAAACGGTAGCGGACAACGCTTTCCGGTCCCCCATTGAGACTACAGAAAATCAATACTCGCTTGCTTGAGGGCCTCGCTCAAGCTCGTCAGCCGACTGACTGTGTGTGTTCTTGTGCGTGTTGCGGACCACCTGCCAAGACAACTAAGCCTTCTCTAGCACAGTTTTAAGTGCATTAAAGTTATGTAATTGCCCTTATGCTTCGTTAAGGCCAACTGGGCCTGGAGGGTTAAACTTTTAGATAGTGTTGGATTTATTAAGGACTACAGACACTAGTTTAGCATTTTCAATCTGGATTATAACGATCACCAGATTACTGTATATTTGATTCTGCCTGCATGGAGGGAGGGTACCATGCGTACCTCGCAAGCAAGAGGCCGCGAGGTAGATCCCCGAAGGTTGAGTGTGTGACACTTCTCCCCATGGCCTCTCAACCCCCCTCTGCAATGGTAGACATTAGAATTGTAGTAAGCCAGTGTTACATTTACAATGTGAATGCTAGCACCCTGGTTGCACTGGTTTCAGACTACATTCACATCCACAGCTATTCAAACAGTATGATTAAACAACAGATAAGGAGTTGCTGGAAGTCCTGTTGCATTTGTCTGTCTTTCCTTGCTGTTCGTGTCTTGCCTACACGAGTAATCCACCTAGCTCTCACAAACACCACCTATCCATTTCACTACACTAAACAAACGCACCACAAACTGTTTTTCTGTCGCTATTTCAACTTTGAGGGAGATGCTTGTTACAGGCAGCTTGCCTTTTGTCTCCATACACATAGGAAAACAATAAATAAAAACACTTACCCCCACATACTCTACACTACAATGGGTGATTAGGCATTAGTAACCCTCCCCTGAATCAAGCTAACAAACTGAACAAACTAATTGCCTCTAAAAAGGATATTTATTAGTGACCACCCCACGGGGACCAAGGTGTCTGGCAGTCGATAGATGAAGAGGATTCAGAGACCGATATTTTATAGTTTTAAGTTTCTTTGTTATGAGTTATTGTTTCAGCTTAGTCTTTAGTATTTGTAGGTTATTCTTCTTCCTCTTCCTCCCCAGACTGCCTGGCCGAACAGCCCCAAGGCCCTGAGCAAGGCCAAGGCCATAACCAAGCGCCCCCACAGAACCCTCCCTGCCGACCACAATAAAGCCTGGGTGACCGAAGCCACTCCATGACGGGGAGCTGAGAAGGGTGCGGAAACGCCCGGGAAACCAAAGCTCCACCCAGGGCCCTGTGTCCCTCAGCAATTATGAAGAGAAAGTTGAGGGGCACAGGAAAAATATGACGCTTTGGCTTCCAATCTTGGTAGATTGAGAGGTCAATCCACGGAAGAGACGCCGTCACTTGAGATCTAGAAAATATATAAGTAAAAGGAACAGTCAGAGTAAGCTATGGGTATGGCAGAGATTGCTCAGGTTATCTTTACTATCATAAATTGTATAGAGCTTAGTCATCAGCAGTTTCATGTATGTATGTATGTATATGCTAAGGCCCAATCCCCACTTTTCAGTTTCATACTTCATTGAAATATTAATATAAAATATCTGTACAATTTACTTATTTTCTTGCAGCTTCCAATGATGGTTCTTCAATTCGTGTAGCTGATGACTTTGAGATTAAGATGAAGAACCGTCTGGCTGTGGTGCTGAAATATGTGGACAGCAATGAAGTATTGGAGGTGCAGTGTATATACGCTCTCCAGGCCCTTAATGTCAAACATCAACACCCCCCTGGTAAGACATAATTGGGTTTTAACCTTTCAATACGGATGTGTCTTCAATTTTAATCTTGCATATAAATGGATAACATTGGAAGATTTTGTCAGTCTAGAAAAGGCATCTCCAATCATTGTCAAGTAACTTTATAATGACCTTGTGTAACAGTATAATTGTATCAAATTGTAATGGTCTCTTTCTATGACTTGTTATGTTACACATACACACATCGGTATTAGTTAAACTCCCAATGCTTTCTCTTCTTGTAGGTTTCTTGATGTCCTTATTGTTACTGCTTACAACAATACACACTGTAGGCTACACACACACACACACACACACGACTAGACTCGTATGCTATAGGTCTATCGTCATTCGTGGCTGGGTTTAGACTGCCTAGCCAAGGGGTGCGTCAAGGCACTCGGTTCAAATGCGCTAACACGCACATGACTGTACACACACGCTCACGTGTGCGTATGTACACATAGGCCTAGCTGGACAGGGGGCCTGTCTGGTTTAACGTTTTAGGAGGGGAACCAGTGTTAATACCTTCTGACTCTTAAAGTAATCTCAGAGAATCCCAAAGTCTCTACATGCCATAAGACTACTATTACAATGCTCGTAATACTCTATCACGCTACTCCAGGCGTCTCGACTGGTATGAGGTGAAAGGCAACTTAGGTGAAGGATAGAATTCAATGCAACAAGTAAAGTATATCATCCCTGAGAAAATATCACACATAAAGATAAACATGAAAAATTGGCCAAAATTCATACCGTACTTAACCCGCTGAGACCCAGCGTCGCACGTGTTGCGTCGGCAATGTTCGATCACCAGAACCCAGCGACGCAACGTTTGCGTCCTGGCCGGTCCGGTCCTATGGCACCCCGAGGGCTCGGATTTGTATGGGAACTGTAAGTATCCCACGCACCCATGCTGATGGTTGAAAACTCTCAAAGTCCAACCGCGTGAGCGCGCAAAAACATGTTTTTTTGGGGAAATTGCCTTAAATTTTTTACTCTTGTAAAATCTGTTTTCGGGGGCTTCTGGAATAAAAAAAAAAAAATCAAAACCTGCTGGGCCCTGGTGGTACATTTATTAATAACTAGTTGGGGCTCAGCGGGTTAAAAATAGACAAGAAATAAATATATACATTTGAATCACTGTAACGACTTGCATAGTTCGTGTTAAAGAAGTATTCCACACAGTTCGCCGAGATCACTGGATAATGTTCGTCACGAATGAAATCACTTCACAGGCAGTCAGAAAAGTTCGTTCAGTATATTTATTTGTTTTTTTCTAATCTTTATATATGATTTTTTTTTTTTTTTTTTTTTTTTTTTTTTTTTTTTTTATATATATATATATATATTTTTTTTATTGTCATATAAGTGACAATTTAATTACCGGTAATTTTCTTAATAAAAACGCCCAAACAAATTTCCATAATTGGGGTATTTGAACTTTTAAAAAAAAAAAAAAAATCTAAAAATCTAGGTATCGTCCAGTGGATTCTTGACATGGCGATGATCACCGGAAGCATGAAGTCTTGTCCTGGCAGGTATAGGGTTCCTGGCAGGGTCCACAGCGGTGTCACCAGCTCTGGCACACCTTTCTCATATACAAATAACTAACGAAGAGACCAATGATTGTAATGGAAACATAATTATCAGAAACTCCTGATATATGAGATCAGTAACTATAGTTCATTTTATCTTTTAACCCTCGGAATCCGGGAGGCCTCATATGAGGCAAAATGGTCGGCTAAAAATCGCCACTATAATCATCAGAACTAGGCAACCACGCGTTGTAGCGACGTCATCTCTACGGTATTCTACAGACAACAAAAAGTTCTACAATTTGCAAAAACATTGACTACTCTAGGTGGTCTCAATCAGTAGCTACTGAATTATGAAGTTGATTTTACCAAAATTCATATGAGGCCCCCCGGATCCCATGGGTTAACAAGGAAAGTAAATTGAGGATAATGCTCATGAAAACAATTAACAGAGTACAGTCCACCAAGGGACACATAAACATTGAAGGTTACTGTATTGGAAAAAAATTAGCATGGAGTCCAGTTATCCCTCTTCAGTATAAATAATGTTTAGGACATGTACTTTCAACAGAGGTTTTCACTTTTGAGTACAAGTAGCATGTTGTTTAAATCCAAACACGGAACAAGAAAGATTAAATAACTTCTCAAAACACATGCATAAAATTATAATTGGTCAATAAATACAGTACTGTAAAGAAAAGTAATATTTCTTAAAAGGGTTAGTTTGACTTTCAACGCAAGTCTGCAGATATCAGCAGTAGGAACTGTATGAGTGCAAAGATCTAAATTCAATTACCGGTATGTTTGGTAGCAAACCAATATTAAAATTATTTTTGTATCAACTAACCCTAGACATACATACACTAATTTAAAGACCGAGTACTCCACACGAAGCACGGTTCCGGTCTCATGTCCTAATGACAGCGTTCCAGGCAAACCTTTTCAGAGCGGCCTCACTTGTCAGGTTCTTTGATTTAAGATCAGACCGCAATTTCTGATCGCACATCTTTCTTGGTCCGCCTCTTGGTGCAGCTCCCTCCACATTCATGGACTTGCATCTTTTCACCCAGCTTTGTTCATTCATCCTCTCCTCGTCCAAATCCATCCAAGCCTAATCCATCTCAGTCGCAAAAAAATCTTGGTTTACTCTCGCTTGTTCTACTGCTGTCCACAACAAGGAGGAAGCATTCAAACGGTACCGACACCTTAAAACTCAAGAATCTCATTCTTCCTATGTTTCTGCCCGGAATCAAGCCAAATCTGATCTTCGAGTTGCCAAGCACTCTTTTATCAATAATAAATGCACTGAACTATCCAACTCTAGCTCTTCCCAAGCTTTCTGGCATCTAGCCAAAAACCTCTCGCAACAACTTTTCTAACTCGTCTTTCCCTCCCCTTTTCCACTCTGATGGCACAACCATCACTTCTTCCTCTGACAAAGCTGAACTCTTTGCTCAAACTTTAGCCAGAAACTCTACCTTGGATGATTCTGGTGCTATTCCTCCCTCTCCACCCCCCTCTCTCCTACTTATGCCTAATATCCTAATCTCTTCTAAAGATGTACTTTCTACCCTCTCTGGGCTCAATACTAAGAAGACGTACGGTCCGGACGGTGTTCCTCCTGGTCTTAAAAACTGTGCTTCCGTGCTGACCCCCTGCCTAGGCAAACTCTTTCGTCTGTCTCTCCTCTAACATCTTTCCTTCTTGTTGGAAATTTGCTCACATTCAACCTGTCCCAAAGAAGGATGACCGCTCTCAACTCTTATATCTCTAAAGTTTTTGAAACTATTCTTGCTTCTAAAATTTCTTAAACATTTCTCTTCTCATAATCTGCTCTCAGATCGCCAGTATGGCTTCCTTAAGGGTCGCTCTGTTGCAGTAGACATATCGAAGGCCTTCGATAAAGTCTGGCACAAATCTATAATTTCCAAACTGCCCTCCTTCGGTTTCTGTCCCTCCATCTGTGCCTTTGTCTCTAATTTCCTTTCTGGCCGTTCCATAGCTGCTGTTGTGAACGGCCATCGCTCATTTCCTCATCCTATCAACTCTGGTGTTCCTCAGGGTTCTGTCCTATCTCCTATTCTCTTTATAATTTTCATTAATGATCTTCTCAACTGTACATCCAGTCCCAGCCATTCATATGCAGACGACTCTACCTTACACCACTCAATTAGTTTTCCAGAATGCCCCAGCCAGCAGTCCCTCAAAAGTTAATTTAATGAAGCCATAAAATGCTTATCTTCTCATCTAGCTACTATTTCCAATTGGGGTTGAGAAAACTTTGTTGCATTTAATGCTTCCAAAACACATTTTATCCATCTTACTACCCGTCAGGAACATCCAGAGGACTATCGCTTATTCTTCAACAATACAAAAATCAACCCTTCATCTTCTCTCAATGTTCTCGGTGTCTCTTTTTCTTCTGCTTTCACTTGGAAAGACCATATTACCAGTCTCGCTAAGGCAGCCTCCCAGAAGCTGGGTGTGCTCAACCGCCTCAAGGGGTTCTTTACCCCTGCGCAGCTTCTTGCTCTGTACAGGGGCACAGTGCGTCCTTGTATTGAGTATTGTTCACATGTGTGGGGAGGATCCTCTCCTAGATAAAGTAGAAAGGAAAGCCTTTCATATCATTAACTCCCGTCCACTCACCAACTCTCTGCAATCTCTCTTCGCCGCAATGTTGCATCTCTCGCTATTCTATTGCTACTATAATAATCAGTGTTCCTCGGAGCTTTCCCAGTGTATATCACCTCCTCTACGTAGGGTACGTAGTACCCGCCTTGCAACACAATCCCACCCCTACTCTGTGCAACTCTCCAACCCAAGAGTGAAACGCTATTCTCAGACTTTCTTCTATTCAACTGCTGAGCTCTGGAACTCTCTCCCAGAATCAGTCTTTCCCTCTTCCTATGACTTAAATTGCTTCAAACTCTGTGTCCAGGCATTTTAGCTCGAATATCCCTTGATTTCGGCCCTGTCACTCTTTGAAATCTGGGGGAGGCACTCGCTGCAGGCAGTTATGCCTTTTGTCTCCCTCATTCACATAGAAAAAACAAAAAATGGTAGTATGCATTTCATCACTGATACTCTTGATACCTAACCTTCTCCTTAGCTATTCATTTGATATCCTATCTTGCAGTTTGGCCTCACTCATCCATCTCGCCATTCTCATCTCATTGCGTTTCATTCTATTGATATAATCCGCTTTGACAGGCCATGTTTCTGAAGCATATGTAATTGCGTTCTAACACATAAGCGTACACCTTTCCCTTTAATGGGAGAGGGAGTCTTCTCATGGTGAGTAGTGGCAAAAGTTCTCTAAAATTTTCCCCAGCCGCATCTTATTCTGGCAATAGTGGCAGCCTCAGCCCCACTGCCGGCAGAGATGGTATCACCCAAGTAGCAAAACTTCTATCTCCATTGATTCATTGTCAAAGTTAACACTCGAGCCGGTCATTGAATACAAGCTCACCTTTGCATACTATGCATACAAATTTCTCATTTTGGCCTACTTCCTTGGTAGAGGTCCCTATATTCTAGTCCAGCACTTTTTCCTGTGATTTACCCAGCTGCGGCAGACGCTACACTGTATCGAGTTCGCGCCCACCCCTTTTCTGCATACTGTGGTTTGGTATGCACCACTTTTTTCTACCTTTCCTAGCCCTAATCTACTGTGTGAAACCTTGGGTTTTATGTATATTAACTCTTAACCCTTTACTTGCCATGCCCTCTCTCCATCTTCTGAACTTTCCCTCAGCATCCCGCGCACTATCTGCGATAAGTACTAAGTCATCTGCGTATAACAATTCCCAGGGGAGCACAACTCTGAAATTACCAGATAGTGCCTCCAGGACCATAACAAAGAGGAGAGGGCTTAACACAGAGCCCTGGTGAACTCGGGCGCGAACTTTAAACTCTTTACTCGGTACACCTTTCACCCTCACTGCCGTTCGTGAGTCCTCTTACATCTTGATTATCACACGCACCAGCCACCCCTCTACGCCAAGTTTTCTCATAGCCCACTGCACAACTTCTCTGAGCACCCAATCAAAGGCCTTCTCCAGGTCTACAAACACAAGATACAGATCCCTATCTTTAAGTAGATATCTTTCTTGCAGCTGTCTGACTATGAAGATAGCGTCGATTGTGCCACATCCTGGCATGAAACCGAACTGCATATTGTCAATAAAAATGCTTTCCCTTATACCTTCAAAGACTCTCCTACAGATCCCAATGACTTGATCTAGCATTTTCAGGCCCCTATAATTTCCCCTATCCAATGCGTCCCCCTTGCCCTTATATATGTTTACTATTAGGGTAAGATGGGGTAATTTCGCCAAAAATCGCATAGTTTGACGAATAGAAACTGCCACAAATGGAATTTTAAATTTTTATCTATACATTCAGCCTTTCTGCTATAGATGCCCCCCCCCCAAAAAAAAAAAAAAAAATTATATAATGGTTTGGTCATGCTGCCGATTTTTTGAAAAAGGTTACTCTCGCGGCGAAATTACCCTGCCGGGCGGGGTAATTTCGCCGAGACCTATTTTACACATCGTCTAGCTAGTAAACTAGATAACATTATATGATTAATGGCCAGACAAAACACTAGCACTCAGGTAAAAGCAATGAAAACATCAAACCCAAACTGACACTAAACATGCCAATAGAAAAACGTCGCACGCACACACGCACAACTGAACAGGGCGGGCAGAGATGCAGATGTGTCACACATGTAGGCCTAGGCGCCACTGTGTCTAGTGCGGGTGTGGAGTTGTGGACATGTAGTGCGGGTGTGGACGTATTTATTAGGCCTACGGGTGTGGAAGTATTTAGTGCGGGTGTGGACGTGTCTCGTGTGGGTGCGGCGTCTAGGTTGCTAGTGCAAAGTACCAGGCAGCAGCTGACGGCTACTGCCAACACTGTGTCACACGCAAACATACAAATACAAACCACCCACAAACACCCCCACACACACCCAACCATACCGTCAGACGCGCCGCTAGCCCCGGCTCCAGGCCCCACGAAACTGCAACAAAACCTAAGCCAAACTAGATCTACAACCTAAGCCAAACTAGCTATACAACCTAAGCCAAAACTTGCTCTACAACCTAAACCAAAACTGCTCTACAACCCAAGGCAAACTGCAGCCAAATCCATGCAATAGTTTCGGAGATATCGGCGTTTGAATGCAAATTATTAGCGCCGCGGAAAAATTACCCCGTCTTACCCTACACTTTTGTGCCATTCATCAGGGATTACTTCTTCTCTAATGATAAAGTCAATTAGTTCTGTGACCAAACTCACTCCCTATATCACTTGAGGCTTTAAGCGTCTCGGCTACAATTAAGGAACACTCGTTCTTAACATTAATCATCCATTACAAACCCCAATGTACTTGAATAAACTAATGAAATCATATGGTCCTCCCAGGATTCGAACTCTGGACACCACACCCAGAATATAAGCATCTAAACCATTACACCACCAGAGCATCCTGCAGCTTTTCTGTGCTTCATTTTATTTATTGCACTGCTTACAACAGCTGGCACTATTGGGGGGGGGGGGATTGGCTTTTCGTTACTAAGCTGCTCTCTATTCCACGTTGAGTTGTCGTTCCCTAGGCTGCCTGGCCGAACCGCCCTGAGTCCCTAAGGAAGGCCATGGCCACAATTGGGCTTCCCCAAAGGGGATATATATATATACACTGTGTATATATATACTGTATATATACATATATATACTGTATATATACATATATAATACACACACACACACACACACACACACACACACACACACATGAGACCATGGTAGCGAAAATTATGAAGAGTATGATTAGACCAAGATTGGAGTATGCAGCAGTGGTGTGGTCCCCGCATCTAAAGAAGCATATTCACAAGTTAGAAAGAATCCAGAGAGCAGTCACTAGATTGGTTCCAAGTCTCAGAGAACTGCCATATGAAGGGAGGCTAGACAAATTAAATCTACCGAGTCTAAAAGAGAGGAGAGAGAGGGGAGACATGATAATGATGTACAAATGTACCCGGGGGCTGGAGAGGCTGGATAGGGAGGATATATTAATTATGGATACAGGAATAACTAGAGGCCACAGCTACAAAGTAAAAAGACCTACCTGCAAGAACGATATCAGGAAGTTTAGCTTCCCCTATAGATGTATTGACAAATGGAATGGGCTGGAGGAGGAGGTGGTAGGGGCAAGGAACATCCATATTTTCAAGAAAAAATTGGATAAAAAGTAGACTGAGAGACGGGACAACACGAGCTTAGCTCAACTCCTGTAAACTACAATTAGGTAAATACACACACACACACACACACACGTGTATATATATATATTTTTTTTTTTTTTTTTTTTTTGCAGTTCGCTTAGCCGCCAGATATGCCTCCTTTCTTCCATGCTTTGAAACCTCTTTTCTCATTTATTGCAATTTCAACCTTCCCATTCCACCACAGGAAGTCCTATGCCTGGGTGGGGGGGGGGGGGGGGCTTAGTTTTGCCACAGACTTTGTAAGTGGCGGAAAGAAGGCTACGTTCAAGGAAGTTCCATTGGTTATTTACATAATTTGGCTTAGCGCCCCCTATTCCTATCCATTTCCTCCAGTTGGCTGCGAAACAATATTTGTCCAGGAAAGGCTTCTAGTCAGTTAATAAGTATATCAGTAAAATTATATGATTATGGCGGCAGTTCTTTATGAGATCTTGGATGCCTTGTTTCTTTCTGGGGGAAACCCCAGTAATGGCAGAAAAATCCTGGTTTGTGCGGACATGCTCCTTCCACTACATTTAAGATATTTTTTCAATATTCTTTCCCAGTTCTTTAATATATATATGCTTTGTTCAGCTGATGGCAGCTTATTTTTCCAGACTTCTTTTAATTATTCCCCGTTTTCCCACCAAGCAGCTCGATTAATAATAAATTTGGATTCTTTCCAACTGTTTAAATACGGTACTTATGTAATGTTTACTCTTTCAGGTCTCCTAGAAAAATGTTTCAATGCTTTCTATGACTCTGAAGTAGTGTCAGAAGAGGCCTTCGAGGAATGGGTTAAATCTCAGGATCCCGAGGAGCAGGAAGGGAAGGGCGTGTGTGTCAACTCGGTCAAGAACTTCATGCGTTGGCTCAAAGAAGCTGAAGTGGAAGAAGGAGAAGCTCATGCCTGAGGATTTGCCCCTCCTAACTCCTTAATTCTTCCCCTAGTGTTGATAGATAATTATCAAGTTTTTGTTACTGATGGACTTTAATAATATATTATACAGAATACTTTGTGGGTGAAAAAGGGAGCCAAAATATTTAAAAACTTATGATTTTATAACCATGAATAGTGTCTTGAGCCTGACACAATAAATATAAGCTGCTAAGACCTCCAACCTTAATGTTGGAGTTATAAAAGCTACTGTTGGGTGTCGGTCTGTTGTCTTCCTTTTACAAGGAGGGTAATGCCACAGTTCAGACACTCCTAAAATCAAGAGTGAAATTCAATTATACTGACATTTTTGTTTTCCTTTTTAACCTTATATAAAAAGGATGTGTGAACCTGGTGGAAAATGCAAGTGGAAGTGCATATGGTTTTATAAGGTGAGCATTGTTTGCCTATTGTTATTGTGTTGTAGTATAGTCAAACTGAAAATTGCATTCCCTTCACTTCCAATGGTATTTGAGTGACTGTATAGAGGATATATGCATTTAGATACTTGAAAAGCTCATTTATTATTTACAGCTTGGCTCCTCATAAGTTTTGTAAATTGTGGCTCAAATTCTGTGATTTTTTTGTATATTTATATAAATATTTAAAGTCGTTGTACAGACCTGAGCATGTGCCTAAGGCTGGAGGAAATTGCTTTGTTGGCTAATGTCACAAGGGTTAACTCCTCTGCTGCCTGGGGATGTAGACAAACTGTTGAGTTTTCATATGCAAAGTATGACGTTTGCAGCCCACAGCGAGTCGTTTATGAATCTAAGGCAGAATTACACGCTTTTTCTTGCAATTTTTATCCTCTACTTCTGGTAGCTTCTAAATTAAAGTTTTATGAAGGTAGATCTACTTTCAATTTAGTGTTTGATACCTATTCAAAATAGTTCCACAATGTTGCCAGAATGAAGTTGCAGATCAAAAGTTGCCGGAAGAAGCTTTCCTGTAAATTCACCTTACGGAAGGGCTTGCTGCTCCACTAGTTGTTATAATGAGGCAGATGGGCTCTGGCCTGTGCCCCTGACCTGTGACAAATGTTGGCAAGAGCTAGAATAGAATGACCCGACTCTACGCGTATTCCTAATGACATTCTTGCTCCATGCTGTCCCCCCTCTTTTTGCTGCTGCTGAGCTTCGCTAAAATGCCCGATGCTGGTTTTTTTCCTACGGTGGGGTTATTTCGTTTTTTGACTTGACAGGAGAGACGTGTGACCTTGTGCTAAATTAATAGAGGGCATAGGAAGGAGCTCAACTTCTCGTAACGTTACTATGCTTTATTGTAAGCAGAAATAAATAAAGAGGAATTTTTTTTTTGTGGGGGGGAGGGTTATGTTAAGATGAAGTGCTATAAATTAATATTGTAAACCATATCGCCTCTGAAAATAAATTTAATATTTACTGAATTTGTTTTTGTAGCCATCTTAATATAGTTAATTAAACTGGTTTAGGACGATATTTTTTTTTTTTTTTTTGAGGCAATGTTTTATGCAAGATTAAGATTCATCAAGCTAACTTAGGAAGATATTTTGAGGCATTCTGTTTTTTGCAAGCTTAACAAGATCAAATAGTAAGTGTGAGTGGATAGAATAATTGTTTACTCTATGGGGTAAGAACAAGTGAGCCATGAATAGACAAATATATAAAATTAACAAATAAACTGGATGTACTGTACACATTAACATTCTGGTATGGGAGTCAGAATGAGTGGCAGCAAAAGTACAGAGAATTAAACAAGACAACATTTTAAGTCTAAGGCATTGCATATGATAAAACTGATTGCAGCAAAAAGGGTGGAGATGAGTATGCGAAAAGTATAGTATGGAAAGCATCGGGAATGATTCGGGTAGCAGCAAAAATGGGTGGAGACTTGCAAGAGTGGTTGTGTAGATGACCGACTGACTGGGAAAGGTTTGTTAAGGAAATTGGGTCAATTGTACAGGATATGCATTATTGAAAACTACTGTATATATAGGTACCATGGTGATCCATGGATTTTATGGTATAGGTTTGTTATATATTAAAATTGTATTGTATGTACAGGTTTATACTCTGGCACATACCCCATTGCTGGGGGTGGCCGACACGAGACAGAGCCCGAACAGAAACAACATTTATAGTTCCTATTCTCAGGGTCCGGGACCACTTTCGCGTTCCCTCTCCCGTTTCTGTCTCGTCGAGTAGGAAAAATATACAACAGGAGGAGGATTCCTAGCCCCCTGCCCCCAGAAGGAAAAGTAGGACAGAAAAAGCTAAGGTTGGGTAGAGGATGCCAAACCTCACTCGGGATAGAACCAGCCCTTGCCCAATATCGAAATGGTACTTCACAAAATGTCCTATTTGCATATCTTGCACAGTACTGCCCTCCCACTTATTGAAGATACCCACTCATCCATACCACATGTTCTATATTATGTGGGTAATTATATCAGTTTGCTGTTTGTGTGAATGGTTGCTGTAAAAATTTGAGTTGCTTAGTGGAGAAAAGGCAACAGGTCAGAGCTCTGGTCAGGCTGCAGCGGTCCACAAGTTTTGCTATTATGATTTTACAGGTTTTCCTTTTTTTTTACTATTTTAACCTAAGCAAGCAATATCAATATATTTTTTGAACACCTCTATTGTTTTATACCCTGAACCATAATTAAACAATTCATAGTTTTGAGATGTGACAATTAACAAGGCAGCTGCGCAGCTATGGTATTTGAAAGTGCCCGCAATGCGAAGGTATTCTAATTCATTCCTCACTAAAATCGTTAATTTACCATATATATAATTAATACTTATCCATATGTGCCTATTTTACTTTTAATATTAACATATGAACATGGGAAAGCAATAAAACAAGTGGTACCGTAAACTGGGGTAACTTCGGAAAATTTTAGAGGTTTTTTAACAATTTCTGACTGTGAACACATAGAGATTTAACATAGGTCAAGTGATGTGGTGATTGTGCACTGTAATCCAGGAAGCCTCCTAAAATTATCCCCTATAATAAGAAAGCTATCCTTATCCTAAATGATAAAGTATTCTTGAAAAGTGGAAAACTTCGGACTTGTATGGATAACTTCGGACATAGTGATTTCTTATGGAAAATGATTGCCAAGAAAGCTGGGATAAGTCCGGAGAACTTCGGATGTACGTTCGGGGAGGGTGATATACGAGTAGGAGTGGTAGCAAGTAATGGAGGGAAATTATCTTGCCTAAGCACAATTTTTTTTTTTTTTTTTAGTGCCACTGGGGTGTTTTAAATTTGTTTTTATTAAGCCTAGAATCTTAGGAGGCTTCCTGCAGTGTCAGTAAAATCTTTTACGAGTCTTCCCGCAGCTGCCGGGTTAAGGGCACTTATTAAAAATGCCGTATGAAGACTGCTTGAGGACCACGTGTCAGGGTATTTTTTTTTTTTTTTGTTATTCCTACTGCTGCTTGGGAAGATGGTACTCAAATGTCAATAATCGTCAAAACGGTAGTTATTTTTGTTCATAGCGATTCCATAGTATTGGGTGGATAATTCTATACCCTATTACAAGTAGGCCAAAATTCTTCAACATTAACCTCTATACAGTACTCTCAAACGAGTAATCAAATTAATATTTCTACCATTTGGGAAGGGTTAACCAGGGAGGTGTGAAAATTTACAGCCCATTTACTCTAGCCCTTTTTGAGTTACAGGTTAGGATTCTCTGTGGACTACCTATTTTGAACAGTAGTGTTTTTGCCAGCTCTGAAGTTTCACATGAAATTATTTTGGTTTGCCTTATAATATTAGGTAATTAATTAACCCTTTCACGCACATATGATGCAGAGTTGCCAGATTAGCAATAAGAAATAGTTATCTCACTCTTATAATTACCTCTCCAAAATTAGTTTTCTGCCCACAGCTAACTCAAAGACAACTGCAGAGGTTGAAGTAACTAAACTAAAGGTTTTAAATACCCATGATGGTAAAGGCTTTAAAGTATCCCTAATAGGCTCAAAATTGCGTCATATGTCGGAGAGGGTTAAGTTGGACTATTTACATATGACTATGTATTTATAAACATGTTAACCTTTTAGTGCAGAAGGGCGTGACTTGCACCCTTTCTGGGATATGTAACACTTTAGCACACAAGGATGCAATATGCGCCCTTCCTGAGATTCTTGAAGCCTTTGTGACCATCAGGGGTATTTAGAAACCTTTAATTTAGTTATATCATCCTCTGCAATGGTCTTTAAGCGAGCTGTGGGTAGAAACTAACAGTCTTCGAACTATCTCACTTAGGCCTAACCCTTTTTGCTACCACAGATCATTCTTAAACTGCATAAATTCCTCTAAATATAGCGAGAATCAAATTAAAAACATCGCTGGTACAGAAGGGGTTAAGTGCGACTGGGATGATCACTGAATGTTTTATAATTAACTTGACTGTCTTGGGTGAGAGATTGGATAATGGCAACTAAAAGATTTCTCTCTCTCTCTCTCTCTCTCTCTCTCTCTCTCTCTCTCTCTCTCTCTCTCTCTCTCTCTCTCTCTCTCTCTCTCCTCTCTCTCTCTCTCTCTCTCTCTCTCTCTCTCTCTCTCTCTCTCTCTCTCTCTCTCTCTCTCTCTCTCTCTCTCTCTCTCTCTCTCTCTCTCTCTCTCTCTCTCTCTCTCTCTCTCTCTCTCTCTCTCTCTCTCTCTCTCTCTCTCTCTCTCTCTCTCAAACAGAGGCGGTGGTCTGTTTGAACAGGAAATGAAGACACCTGTCATGGTCCCGTAAAAGAGAGTGAGTGAGTTTAGCGCGAGAGGTCCAAAGGGAGGAAGAAGGAATACAGAGAAGGTACAAGAAGAAAGATAAAATGAATAATCCTGAATCTTTAAATGATAGAGAGAGAGAGAGGAGGGTCAATTATTTCTTAACCTGTCGACCGCTTCAGATTTTGCGTATTTGAGAGAGTGAGTGAGTGAGATTGGCGACAGAAAGGAATGCAGAATGAGGTAGTGAGTGAGAGAAGGTATGAGTGAGAGGGTGAACACGCAGGAAAAGTGAAAAGACAAAGTTAGGGTGAGGAATGGGACAGGTAATACAAAGGAGTACAAAGGAAATCAAGCAACAACAGGTCTAGTGACTTCTAGGCTGCTTGTCCTCCAAGACACTGAGGATCAAGTGTCCCAACAGTGGTTTAGAGTGGGTAAGGGAACATTGGAAAGGGAACTACTACCCTGGAACTAATGTCCGTGGCAGGATTAGGAAGTTAGTAGGGGACAGATGGGTTAGTAATTGAGGGGAGGATAAAATAGTTATTCAATTACAAACGCAGTCAGTCGCGGGTTTGATGCGAGATATTTGTCTAGGCGAAGTTTAAATGAATCAATGGTGCTGAAGTCTATAACATCTCGGGGAAGGGGGGTAGGTATAGGGACAAGTTGGGGTGAACAAAAAGTATTGGGGGGTGAGTTGTGTGTGTGGTGGTGGTGGAGAGAGAAGAATGCAGATAGGGTTGGAGGTTACAGAAAAGGAAATAGTGAACATATGCGTGAAGAATGAGACAGGACACAGAGAAGAATTACTGGGACAATAAGTTTTCTCCTGAGGGTGAACAGAATATCGGAGTGCCCAAGTTGTTCTGCGGGGTATGTGCGGAATTCCACATACTGTATATATACTCCTTGTATGTTGAATAGTTATATATATATATATAATCTTTCGTCATGTTACCACGTTTTGCGCTGTCGTTTCTGTTGGTGTGTGGGTTGGTGCTGGAGGCGGGGAAAGTGAGTGGGGGGGCCCTCATCACGAGAGAGCCGCTCCCCCTACCACTACTCTAACCACCACCATCACTAGTTTAACCCTTTGAGCACCAGCGACGTGTGTTATATTGTATTCTAGCTATATTTAGACGATATTATACAGCTTGGGAAGAATGTGTGGTAGTTAAAAGGTTTGGTTGAAATAGTTTGAAACTTTTTTTATTGCTAGAGGTCCTTCCTGAGCTGAATAAAATCGTCTAAATAGCTTGCCAGAATATGATAAAAAGACGTCCCCGGTACTGTATGGGATAACTTGTATTAGTAATAATTTCCAAGGGAACAATGTAGACACATGTAAAAGAACAATCTCATGTATACCTATCAATAAGAATGTGTAAATGATCGTAAATAGATTATAGTTAATGAAAAATAAGCTTAAATTGGTATTAAGGGGAGATGGGTTGTTTTTCTGGTCACTCTTCTCCCTCATGCTTAGCCACTTTATTTTTCAGATTTTATGACGTTCAGCCCATTAGTTTGGCGATTGTAAGACTTTTGCCCCCTTTCTTTGTCAATATTAAGACTTTTTGTGTCATTTAGGTGTCGATTTTTTTCCTGGCAAGCGAAAGCGAACCTGTAATTTAGGAGGAACCGGATTTTTCTACCGAAACATGTACATACAGTATATAACTTTAGGGGGATCCTTGGGTTGTTGGTCTTTTAAATTTGATGGAGGTCTATGGTGGAAACTAGAAATATAATTATTAAATGAAAAAATTAACCAAAAATTGAACCATCGCCCCTTAACCCATTGGCTGCGGCAACCGTTCTAGAATGCCATGGCAATTTATAGCTATTTACAGGCTCTTAACCCTCAACTAGAGGTAACCGTCATAGAACGGGAGAGAGAATATTGGCACTGAGGGATATTAGCCATGTCTCGCTAGACATATGCAGCGCTGCCAAAGGCATATGTAGTGCGACAGTCGCTCAGTATTAGCGAATATTTGCAGATGTTTATGGTAGCGCTGAGGATGAACCCCGCACGCTACGAACCTCATTCTGGTGTCATTTTGAAGTTATTTTCTTCTAGTTTTTGGCTGAATACATTTAATTTCATTCAGACACTTATTCAATCATTCAGGAGTGCCTGAATGAGCCCTAATATAGCGGAAATATGACCGCACCGTAAGTGTTAATCATCTTTTTTTTCTTTATACATTGCCCTTCCCTTGTTAACCCCTTCTTTACCGGTGACGTCTTTTATATTTTATTCTAGCTTCTACATATCCCTAACCTTGCCAACCCACATATGCATTAATAGATACAGATTATATAGAATTATATTTTTTCACCAACCAACTTCACTTCTAAGCTCGGTTAAAGAAATCAACAAATACATGTGGCAATCCAAGGACTCGAACCTAGGATGCTCACACCGAAATGCTGCGCACTTATGCATTACGCTATCAAGACAGTTACAGAAATATGCATAAGCCTACGATTTATTATGCAGTTTCGAATCCTGCATATTAATCTGAGCATGTACATATATTCCAACTGCGCTATAGAATAAAAGAGAGTATGCCTGCTTCTCTCTCTCTCTCTCTCGCTCTAATACTCTATATATCTATATCTATCTATCTCTCTCTCTCTCTCTCTCTCTCTCTCTCTCTCTCTCTCTCTCCCCCCAATACATATCCTTTCCCTTGCCATCCCACATATGCCAAACCTACCTACGTGCCTGTCATACCAGAGACGCAGAAACATACACAAGGTTTTTTATAGTTCCACTACCCTCCACACATTGATATCTTCCTTGTGTGTGGGTGTGATAGTTTGGGCATTTGGAAGATACGGTGATGACTAATGAGAGAGAGAGAGAGAGAGAGAGTGTGTGTGTGTGTGTGTGTGTGAGAGAGAGAGGGAGTGTGTGTGTGAGATAGAGAGTGGGAATGCGTGTGTGATGACGAAAAAGTCACGAAGAAAGTAATTGATTAGACTATCTGCTTGATATCGGATAACAAAAAAGTCAACCACCACTCCTACTTCTATCCATTCCTTCATTTCCTTTCTCTATCTACCGTCCCTACTTCCTACCTACTCTTCTCTTCCTATTCTTTGTTTACCTGTCCGTGCTAACCATGGAGGTGGTGCTAACCCACCTATCCCGAGCTACCTACCTGGCCCCTGTCATACCTGTAGAGACGAAGAAATATACACAAGAGTTCTATATATATTGTCTTTTTCCTTGTATACTGTGTGTGTCTGTGTGGAGAGAGAGAGAGAGAGGATTGATAACACTACGTAGAATCATGAAGAAAGGGCTTGATTACACTGTTACCTTAACATCAGTAAACCTAAAATATTCCTTTTTTGTTCATCATATTTTTTCTTTCCGTCGTTTTCCATTCTGTACAACATACTATTTTCCATTCTATTTTCTCTTTCATTCTTTTTCCATGTCTATTGTTATCATCCTTCCTTCACCACCACCCATATCCCAGGTGGCCTACGTGACACCTGCCCAATCGGGGACACAGAGAAGTAAGCTTGGGTTTTTCAAGCCTCCCTTCATCTCGCATATTGCCTTCTACTCGTAAATATGTGAGGCTCTGTGTTTGTGTGTGTGTGTGTGTATGTCACTGTTTCTGGGAGTATATGGGAGGCTCTTTGTGTGTCAGTGTGTAAAATAGGAGCATATGGTCCTCCCGGGATTCGAACTCGGGACAGCACACCACAATAATATATCAATAGTATTACCGACATCGCTGGTACATACATAAAGGGTTAAAAATGAGCCTTGATTTTTTTTTTAAATTTATGCTAGCAATATTTAGACGATTTTGTGCAGCTTAAGGACGATTTTTGGTAGTAAAAGAGGTTAAGTGATATAGATCGAAACTTTATAATTGCTCGAGGCCCTTTTTAAACTGAATAAGATCGTCTAATAGTAGCCAGAATTAATCAAAATTACCAAATCATATCTGGAAATCTACTCAACGGATCCTCGTTTCAACCCCTTCTGTACCGGCGCCGTTCTTTTAACTTTATTCTGGCTACTATCAGACGATCTTATTAAATAAAAAATGGCTTCCAGCAATTAACAGGTTCCGAACTATATCACTTAAACCCTTTTTACCACCACAGATCCTTTTTAAACTGCACACAATCGTCTAAAGTTAGAATCCAATTAAAAATACGTCGCCGGTACCGAAGGGGTTAACTTGTTTATCAGTATTTGAGGATTTCTTCATATTATTTTGTCCATTATTAGGCATTTTTATTTAGATTAGGAAGGGGGTTAATTGAGATCGACATCATTACCCCCTTTATTCCTAAAGGACCTTCCAAACCTGAATAAAATCGTCTAATGTTAACCCCTTTCTGTACCGGCGACATCTTTTTAAACTTATTCTGGCTACTATTAGACGTTTTAATTTAGTTTATAAAGGGTCTCCAGCAATTAACAGGCTTCGAAATATAGCCTATCACTTAATATTCCTTACATTACTGTAGAGATTCATTAAAATTGAACTGTGGTAGGTAGATCATAAATGTTGAGCATATCTATGTATGTCTGTATCCTATTATAAATCGAGAACATTCAAACTAGCCAATCAACATCTTTCACCCTAGCCTCGCACGAGGTCACTGGTCGAAAATAAAGTCCAAAGTTTGCTTTCTTATATTGAATCATTGAATCACATACGAGTTAATTCACACATTAGTATAAGTATTTGGATATTTTACCGGTAGGCCTACTCCAAGATACAGGACCATTACTTGCAATTTATATTAATATGTAAAAATATATGTTAATACTGTATTATCCATATATACTTTACGCAGCTAGATATTGGTGATAGAACATTATTTGTCTAATTGGTGCTTCATATGGTAGGGATCGATTCGAATCTGACATCATATTAATTTTACCTTATGCTCGCTAATTGACTTTACCATTACTTCTAAAACACATTTAATATTCAAGTTTGAGCACCTATTTACCCATACCTATTTTACACAAGTGGATATAATGCTAAAACAGATACGAAAATCAGCGAGCTTCATTTCGTTTGCTCGAGTCGAATCTTCAGCAAGCAGGAACCAATGTTGGTAATTTATCGGCTTTTATGCTAGACGTAGATATTTACTGTGTGTAGCGACTATTATTGATACTTAGTGACAATCATTATCGCATCATTCTGGAGTTTTTAACTTGTAAAACGATATTAAGAAATTGTGCTATTTCTCTAGTGATATTCCTACATTCTACACAAGCTACTTTTGAGGTAGGCTATAATTTTGAGGATTTGTTCTATCTGGTTTACGAATCTAGCTACTCTTATGCTAGATCTAGAGTTTTAGAGCATTGATAAAGTTTTACTTACATCTAGCGGTGGGATAAATGTAATTCATTATCGAGACTTGGACAAAGAGGTAAATACGATCTCTTTAACCCCTTCAGTACCGATGACGTTATTTAAATTATAATCTGGTAACTATTATATTATTATATTTAGCTTAGGCAGGACCTATAGCAATGAAAAGGCTACACACTATCTGGTCTATCTCAGTTAATAATTTTAGATACCACAGATCATTCCTAACCTAATAAAATTGTCTAATTGTTGTATGTAGCCTACCGGTAGCCTACATAAATTGAGGAAAAGGACGTGACCGGTACTGAAGGGGTTAATATTCTCTCTCTTGCACATTAGACGTATTGTCTGCCAAAGCTATACCCTATTCCAAATAAGTAGCCTAGTCCAAAACTCTTGAGTCTTGACCATGATCCTCTATAACTCTCAAACGACTATACGGTAGCAATCGCGCGAATATTTCAACAATTTGGGGAGGGTCGGTCAGGGATAGATGTGGAAATGTACAACCCATTTGCTCTAGCCCTTTTTGAGGTACAGAGGTTAGGAGTCACGATTTCTGGCCTACCTATTTTAAACAGGGTAGCCTATAACTGGTCCTTTTCATGATCTACCTGGCCTTTTCATAAGATTCTTTTTTTATACATAGGCTACATGTAGGCTATGTATGTATGCATGTAGGCTATGTGCTCAGGCACATGTCCCATTGCTGGGGGTGGCCGACTTGAGACAGAGCCCGAATAGAAACAACATTCAAGGGTTGTAATTCTCATGGGTCCGTTCCCTCGCCCCTTTCTCTTTCTCGACGAGTAGGCTATGATAATCTCCATTTTTCAATGTAGGCCTATGCATAATTATCTATTTGATCGGGGTCCACTTTTTTCCCCTCTTTATATGACGATCAAGCTTAAGATTGCACCCCTAGACTCCTTTCAAGATACATTTATACATTTTTCGGTATGACCGGTTCCAATCGACACCTAGAATTGGCACAAAAGGTCAAAAAGTCTTAACATTGACAGAAATGAGGCACAATTTCTTAAAATCGCCAAACTAATCGGGCGAATGTCTTAACATTTCTTAAGCAATGGGGCTAAATATGAGGGAGCAAGGGGTAGGCTACAGAAAAAGCACTCTTATGTGAAAATCTCCCAATTAACGGTTGTATAACAAATTATTCTTGTAAGTCAGTGTTTCCTCTCATACATATTACATCTGAGGTGAAGCTGCATTGATTTCGGGGGCTGATGAGTGATTGGTGCTTCTGAATGCTTGTGTGCTTGATTTTTGGGGGAAAACTGAGACGTGTTCTCCTGTCACCTCGTTTTCCTTTCCCGTGTCTCTTGCTAATCTTCCCTACCTCTTGTGGGAGTAAAAAAAAAAGGGGGGGGGGGCGTCTATTTGGTTGTATGTGTTTATATGTTACCTTATAAATGTATACGTGTGAGATGAGTATTTTTAAATAGGATATTAGTCACATATATTTATAATAGTCTATGGTGAACAGTTTTCTGTGAATCAGCAAACTACCCGAACAATTATTATTATTTGTGATTTTATTGCATTAATTAGTATGTTTCTATGGTTCAACATAATTATAAAGTATTTATTTGCCCCCTTTCATACAAAATACCAGTAATAAGATATATTGGCCTATGAAAGTTGACATCTTGCTTACGAGTCGTTTTACAAGACACCATCTGTACTATATGGAGCCAGCATAATCAACATAAACGAAACTGAAATTAAAACATTACAAAAAATAGAAAATGGAGTACCGTATATAGACACATACTGGGAGCAGCAAAATGGGTACCAATATGTAGGCTACTACTCACGCGTACTAAAAGTTGCTCAGGGTTGGGTCCTTCCTTTAATTCCCCTACTCCACCCTGGGCAAGTGGAAGGGGGGAGTCCGGTCCAAGTCTACCCCCACCTTCCACCCCCAAACTATCCCCAACTCCCCCACCTTTCTTCTCTAGCTGGCAGTTAGTGATTAGCGACGATTGTTCTCATGCATTGCAAATTATTGTTAAACCATAATTGCACATGTTTACAATGGCCAACATTTAGAATATATTAAGAATTTATTAATACATTATACCGGTACGGCATAGTTGCATTCTCAAAATTAGTTTCTATACACAACGTGGGTTACACGAATCTTGGCTGTAATAGTCTAATTGTGTTTCTCTCTCTCTCTCTCATTGCACACTTTCTACGATCAAGACTTAATGTGATTCGAATATAATAATACCGTAATTGAAGCCAATCTCGTACAGTATTCAGGATATTATGTTAACCATATAGTGATTCGAATATAATAATACCGTAATTAAATCCAATCTCATACAGTATTCAGGATAGGGCCTATTATGTTAACCATTATTGCAATACACAACAACGTGCGGCACCTCTACGATCTACTCCTTGGTTCTCAAATTACTTACAAAGTCTGGTTTTTATATCATAAAAGGAAAGGACTAAAGCCAAACATTGGCTGGAATAGTGTTGCAACTGTTATTGATTGTTTCATGTATCATTTCAATCAGTTTCTCCCATTTATTCAATACCATACATAATATAAACAGTCTGTATTTAATTATATGTGGCCTATACACTATTTGTTTTCAATCAATTAAATGTAGAACTCGATACAACTTACGATCAAAGTCGGTGTTAATTTTGAGTAAGGTTTGAGTATCGACCCTTCAGTAGAAGGGCTCGCCTTCTCACTTTCCCCTTCTTTGTCTCTATCTGTGATCCCAGCCTCTCACGTCCACAAACCCCATCAACTCTCTTCTATTGGCGGGTGCCCAACCCCGAAAGGGGTTGAAATAGGGGAGCTATCCCCCCCGCCAAAGGCGGCTTTCTAGGGCCTTTCCTAGCTGATGCTAAGAGGATTGGGTTCTAGTCATATGGTGATGGGCTGGTCTATCAGAGTGAGAACTGAGCGATCTCTGCCATACCCATAGCTTACTCTCACTGTTCCTTTTACTTATATGTTTTCTAGATCTCAAGTGACGGCGTCTTTTCCGTGGATTGACCTCCCAATCTACCAAGATTGGAAGCCAAAGCGTCACATTTTTCCTTTGCCCCTCAACTTTCTCTTCATAATTGCTGAGGGGCACAGGGTCCTGAATGGGGCTTTGGTTTCCCGGGCGTTTCCGCACCCTCCTCAGCTCCCCACCATGGAGTGGCTTCGGTCACCCAGGCTTTATTGTGGTTGGCAGGGAGGGTTCTGTGGGGGCGCTCGGTTATGGCCTTGGCCTTGCTCGGGGCCTTGGGGCTGTTCGGCCAGGCAGCTTGGGGAACATCAACAACAACAACTCTCTTCTATGTGTATCGAATGCAGGCAACATTCGTCACACACACTAATAAAGGGAAATATGTCTCATTCAGACTCGTTATATCTTGGTTGTAGAAAGTGTGTGCTATGAGAGAGTTACAAGGAGTTACAAGGAATAGTTAGCATCTCGAAGACCTATTGATCCATTTCGGGGAAATATTCGAAGTGGAAGGAGAGACATTGTTCAGTGCACTACACTCCTTACAAAGTGCAAAATACCATCTACTGACTACTGTCTTCTTGAACTGCTCAACTGAGGAAATGTTTACAACTTCCGAGGAAAGTTTGTTCCAGGTAGAACGAATCTTAGATGGAAAACAGTTTCCACAAATACTAGTGCTGAACCTTTTCCATTCTAACTGTCAGCCATGGATGCGTATTGTATTCATATTGAGGCTAAACATTTTGCTATGATCCAAATTGTCAAACCATTACATAATTTAAAAAACTTAAAGGAACTGACCTCGTAGAGTCGTAGTCAGCGTGTTATGAGAGAGAGAGAGAGAGAAGATCTCTACAGCTGAGATTCTTGTAACACGTACGGTATAGCGACTCATTTTGAGAATACAATTATGCAGTATATTTATCAATAAATTCCTGATAAGTTATAAGAGTTGGCCATTGTAAGCATGTGCAATGATGGTTTAACAATAATTTGCAATGCATGAGAACAATCGTCGTTAATCACTAACTGCCAGCTAGAGAAGGAAAGCGGGGGAGATGGGGGTGGAAGGTGGGGGTAGATTTGGACCCGATTCCCCCCTTCCACCTGCCCAGAATAGAGTAGGGGAAGGAAGGCCCCACCCCTGAGCAAGTTTTAGTACGTGTGAGTGTAAATTGAGAGGTGAAATGGGGTATGGACGTTTCGTCACCATTCCGTTTCGTAACCAACCCGTTTCGTCACCACTATGTTTAGTAGCCCAAAGTAGCTTGGTTCGAAACTAATAAGTCACTCTAATGTATATTCTAGCCCAAAAAGCCTTATTATTAGCTTGGTTCGAAACTAATGAATCACTTCAATGTATATTCTCGCCCAGGATGTCAAAGAGAGTGGAATGTAGCGAAATATATACCGAAATATATCGTTCCATTTCGCTTCATGTCACTCCATTCCAAAATGGAACGAATGAGTCTCGTCTCGCAATTTGCGAGTTTTTCAAAATGTATATGTTATATTATATTATATTATATTATATTAGGGTATATTATATATTATATTAGGGTTAGGTTAGTCTAATCTAATCTAATAGAATATTTGTACATTTTGGGCAGTCCCCTGACCAGTTCTTAATTAATAAGTTACTTGAGGATATTTTAACGGGACCATAGGAAAATTTTTACCAAGTCAAGGTTCAATGGCCTTGAAATAGTAGTGGCTAATAATGGTGACGAAACGTCCGAAATCGCGGTGACGAAACGGGTCTAAGAGGTGGTGACGAAACGTACTGTATCCGGTGAAATAGGGGCCTCACTAATGAAAACGAGAATCATAAATGGAAGGTTACAATATTTAAAAAGTATCGATGAAGGAGAAAACTAGCTGCTGAAAGAAATAGTAAGGAAAATGTGTGAGGATGATAGAAATAAATGGATGAAAGTGACAAAAACTTACATGAATACTGTGGGAATGAGAAGAGAAAATATCATAAGAATGAAGAAACAGAAATAAAAGAAGAAACAAGAAAGTGGGATTCTGCAAATTGGAAAGAAGTAAATAGTAAATCAAGCCTAGTAATATACAAAAGATGGAAAGAAAGTATTAACCCTTTCACGCATTTATGACGCAGAGGTTGCCAGATTAGCAATAAGAAATAGAGTTCTCTCACTCATATAATTACCTCTCCAAAATTAGTTTTCTGCCCACAGCTAACTCAAAGACAACTGCAGAGGTTAAAGTAACTAAACTAAAGGTTTATAAATACCCCTGATGGAAACAAAGGCTTTAAAGTATCCCCAATAGGCTCAAAATCGCGTCATACGTCGGAGAGGGTTAAAGAAGAACAAATGTATGATAACCGCCCATCTTCAATCATACTGTATAAGGCCAGGAGTGGAACTCTGTAACTAAACGATAGGAAAATACACACATGGAGAAGTAGAATGCACTCTATGTGGCAATGATTATGAAGATCTGAAACATGTGCCCATCAATAAATAAAGAAAGAATGAAAGCTAAAGAACTACAACAGCCATACCAAGAAGATGAACTGGGAATAATAGGAGATTATTTATTCAGAGAAGAAAATCTAGAAGAGAAAAAGGAGATTTTATATAAGATGTGGAAGAAGAGAGAAATAATAATTAAAAGTTTGACATCTAATTAAGAAAGATAAAAAACATTGAATGTAAACTAGGAAATATCAAGTAAACTTAAGGAGTTGCCGTTGCTAAGGCGTTCTGCCCCTTGGAGACGACATACGACATCCGAACTTCCGAAGACAAAGCGACCTCCATATATACGATTATAATACGAATTGGAACAGGTAAATAATTATGGTGTTCCTAGGTTTCTACGTATATTCCTCCTGATAAATCTACAGTTATACTACCCCTATTTTGTCGCTATTCTGTTGAAACTAATGGGTTAATATTATTAGTAGTAGACTTAGTATGGTTTGATGATGCGCGGAAATGTATATTTGACTTGAAATAGATACATTGAAGTATTACAAACCTTCGCAAACCCATAAACAGGGAACGTGAGCAGGGTTTAGACCGTCACGCACCCATAAATAGGGAACGTGAGGGGGAGTTTAGACCGTCGCGGAGACGGGTTACTTTTCGGTTAAGTTAGGTTAGGTTAGGCTAATGTTAAAAATACTAAAATGCGACGGTCCTCAGTATTAAACAACACTGTATATCAAATAAAAAACAACAAATTAGGCTACCTGAAAAACTCGTATCTGGTTGGTGATAATTTTTTATCAAAATATGTTTTTTTCCAGTTTCCGCATCTACTGAACCATCCAAAAACATGCTAAAAGGCGTGTTTTGAAGGGGGGAGGTGGTGGGGGGTAGTGGGGGAGGGGTAGTATAGGCCCTAACTGTAGATTTACCTTCCTCCTTCCTTACAGAACGTAGGAGGCACCCCAATTTCGACACATTGCCCAGCATCCCGCATGTCCCATGTGCCTCCAACTCGATTTGGGAAGCCTAGCCTATGAAAATAATGTCGGTACTTAGGCAAGTTAGGCCTATTGCCAAAACTACCACTAGGCCTAGTTGTTTTTCAATATTTTATGGCCAATATAGAATAAGGATGTTGCAAAAATTAAAATTTGTTTCAACCACCGGAAATGCATTTAAGTATAGGCCTAACTCCATTTAGGCCTAGGCCTATTTGTCACCAATTATTTTGACATAGGCCTAGGCGGCTAGGCCTATTTGAAGACAGATATGGAATCTAGGCCTATATGCTCTAAGCATCATATTAAAATTAGTTTCAACCCTCGGCAAAACATGGGTTAACTGCACCACTACTACTCCTCGATTACGGGATTCCTGTCTTAGGTAATTATTTGTTGTTGATCTTACCTTACTCAAGGGACCCTACAGATGCGCGGAAAAGGGATACTTTTCTTATTTTGTCAATTTCATTGTCACCCCCCTATACAATTTTCAGAGTTAAGTCCTAGTTTTGTCCTTCTTCTTCTTCTTCTTTTTGTGGAGTTGCTGTCCCCTCTCAAAGCCAGCTCACCTATGCACCGGTGACTTCTCCAGAAACAGCTAGAGCTAGATTTAAGAATTAGTTTAGAAATTATGTAGTCGTAGAAAGGATAGTTAAAGACAAAGAATTGAAGTATATAGCTTAAGCAGAACTCTCCTCTCCTTATTTTACCCCCTCCTCCACCCCCCAATATCTTGTTCTCTCCTTATCTTAATTTATCTTTTCCCCTCTCTACTATTTAATCTAATTTTTCTTCCTCCCCCGCTCTGGTCCCCTTCTCCCCCTCACCCTATTCTATCCTATTCCGTTTTCTCTTCTGCCACACCTGCTCCAGGAATCTTTTCACTACCTTCATTCTTTTCCCCATTTCCCCATCTACCCCCTCTTCTGTCTCGAGACCTAACACAAATTTTACACCCTCATCCTCCTCCTCTTTCTGCTCTTCCCATTCCCTCTCCCCTACCACCCGTTTCAACTCATTTTCCAACCCCTCTCTCTCCTCTGCATACCCCTGGCACTCTGTCACTATATGTTCTATTGTCTCCTCCACTCTCCTCCCTCCCACCTCACACTGTAGACACTCTTTCACCCCCCCATTCCACCTCCATGTTCTCCTATTTGTCTCTAATGCTCCTGCCCTAGCCTTAAACAGTAGTTCAGCTCCCCAACTTCCGTCATAGAACTCCTCTTTTCTCGGTCTCCCCTTGCTTCTATATCTTATCAGTGTACTTTTCTTCTCCATATTTCTCTTCCATTCCTGTCTTCCTTCACTCTCGTTCCTATCTCTTTCTCTAGTCTCCTTCCCTGACCTAGTCCTGTATTACTCCCTACATCTCTCCACTCCTCTCCCACCCTTCTTTGTTTCACTCCTATTTTTTTCAGTTTTCTCTTACACTCTTTTGCCCATCTACTCTTCCCCTCCCCCCATTCATTTACTCTCCTTGGCCACCTATGATCCTCCATCTCCTCCACCCTACTCTTGTACCTCAACTTCGCCTTCGCCACTCTCTCCTCAAACGTACTACATCCCATCTCCCCTCTCACTGCTTCATTTGCTGTCCACCTTCTTGCTCCTAACCCCATTCTTCCTATTTTATTTTGTCCCGTCTCCAGTCTATTTATTTCTCCCCCTGTACTCCCTCTCACATCCATCCCGTACATTATTCTCGGCACTTCAAAGTCCTTCCACACCTCTCTTACTATTTTATATTTATTTACTCTGGTTTTTGTCACATTCCACAGTTTCCCACTACACTGCTCCACCTTCATGATTTTCTCATTCATTGTCCTTTGTCGCCCTTCCCTCCCTATCCATACCCCTAAATACTTCACTTCCTCCCTTGTTTCTATTCTTTCCCCTCCTATCCTCATTTCTACTGCCTCTGGTCCATTTACTACTATCATACTGCTTTTCTCTACACTGAACTTCATTTCTAGGTCTCTGCCAAACCTTTCCGCCTCCTGTAACATTTCCCCCATATCTTCCTCTGTCTCTGCTGTCAACACAACATCATCAGCAAACGTCAGAATTGCTAGCCTATACTGCCCTATTTTCACTCCTTGACCCTTACTCTTAATTCTCCTCACCAACTCCTCCATGCACATTGCAAAAATTAATGGTGACAGGTTACATCCCTGCCTTAACCCTTTCCTTCTCCGGATTCCTTTCACTGCAATATTTTTCCACACAATCTCTGTCTCCGCCCCTTCATACATATTCATTATCATGTTCCTTATCTTCCTACTCACTCCTAGTTTCTCCATCACTGCTTCTGCAACTTCCCTACTAATCTTATCATATGCCTTCTCCACATCCAAACACACTATAAACACACATTTCCCTTGCTTTGCCTTTTTCTCTATAATCTCATCTAATATAAATATATTGTCTGTTCCTCTTCTCCCCTTCCTAAACCCATTTTTCTCTTCACTAAGTAGGATCCTTTCTTCTACATACTCTCCTACCCTCTCCTTTAGTATCCCATAAAATATCTTATTTATTATGTTTATTACCGTTATTGGTCTATAACTCCCCATTTCGTGCACATTTTTTGCTCCTCCTTTGTAAATCAATGTGACCCTTTCTTCTTTCCATCTTGCTGGTATTTCTTCCTCCTCCCATATTTTATCAAATAGCTTCTTCAACATCCTAACTATCATCTCCCCTCCTTCAATATACATCTCTGCTGTTATCCCATCCGGTCCTGCCGCTTTGTTTCTCTTCAGCTTCTTCACACTCCTCCTAATCTCCTCCTCACTCACCATCTCATTCATATTTTCATCTATTTCTTCCTCATTTAGTTCAATATTCCATTGCCCTACTCTTATTTGGTCATTTACCCCTCCCACTTCCTCCCAGTATCTTTTTATTTCCTCTCCAACAGCCAGTCCAGTCGACGACTCGGTTCCAGTCCACAACACTTTGTTTACATGCTAGGCTCCTCTCAGAAGTTCCCGGATGTTCATTAGCCAATGAGAGTTGAGCTTCACCTAGTGATTTATTTTCCCAACAAATTATTATTTGGATTATATTATCATGGCGAAGAAACGAGCAATCTAGCGTAATAGATTATGTTTTAATTTCAGATAAAATGTATGAAGATTTTAAAAGTATGAAAATAGATGAAAAGCAAGACGTTTATGATCTGTCAGACCACAACCTTATTGAGGTATATTTTGAGTGGAATAATTCAAATAGTAAATCCTTTAAAGGGAAGAAATGGGAAACAAAAGAATACTATAAAATAAACGAGGAGACCATAGTCAAATTTATTAGGGAACTAGAAAATAGAATAACGAGAGAAGAGAGTAACGATATAAGAGTCTTCAATAGAGTAATGAAGGAGACAGCTGATGATATACTTAAAACTACCTATAGGAGGAGATTAGGAAGAGACAAAATAAAACAAGAGGCACCATGGATGAATGACAGTATTAGAAAAGGTATAAAAAAGAGGAGATATTATAATAGATTAAGAAGAAATGCTAAAAATAGAGAGGAAGAGGAGAGAAGTAACATACTTTTCTTGGAACAAAAAAGTAAAGTACAGAAAGAGATCAGGGAAGCCATTTATATACATGAGAGGAAAAAGACTAGAGAGATAATAGAGGGAGGAGATGCGAGTAAAAAGATGTGGAAATATATAAATAAACTAAGAAACAAAAGTCAAAACGAAATAAAAGAATTAAAACTTTATAACGATGAAGGAGAAGTATTGTCAGATAAAAGGGCTGTAGAGGAATTAAATATGTTTTGGAGTGGTATATATAAAATGCATGACAATAACATCGAGGAAGTTTGGAATGAGGATATAAATAGGGAATATAGAGAATTAAAAGAGAAAGAAATGGAGGACAGGCAAGAAGGTAAATTATTTAAAATAGGGATGAATGTAAATGATGAACACAATTATAACATACAATCAGTCACAGTTAAAGAGGAGTTACGGGAACACATGGAAATGGCTTTAAGAGTTAATAAAAACATAAACTACATGGAGAAACCAAACATTACAGTGGGAGAATTAAAGGAAAATATAAAGAAATTAAAGAATAGAAAAGCAGCAGGCCTTGATGCAATGAAACCTGAGTTATATAAAGCATTGTCACAAAGTGATAAGTGCTTAGAAAAACTTGCAATGTGCTTTAATAATATTATGGACACAAATGTAATTCCAGAAGAGTGGAAGAAGTCAAAAACTGTTATGTTACCAAAAGTAAATAAACCAAAGGTAAATGAATTGAGGCCAATTGCTCTGACAGACATATCATATAAACTTTTCATGACGACAGCAATTAAAAATAAAATAGAAGAACACATTAGGGAGAATGGAGAGGTAAGGGAGACACAGAGTGGGTTTACAAATAAGGGTAGAATCGAAAATAATCTTTTTATATTGAAATACTGTATAGATAAAATATTTAAACAAAAGAGGTCACTCATAGTAATCTCAATAGACTTTAAAAAGGCCTATGACTCAATCAGAAGGGAGAAACTGATAAAAGTATTAAAAGATTACAATATAAATTCAAATGTTATAGACATAGTAAGTAACATATATAAAGAAGATAGTACAATTATAAATAAGGGGCAAGTAAATGAGACGGAGATTAAGGTAACAAGCGGCATCAGACAAGGCTGTACGGGGTCCACAACATTATTTAAATTAATAACTTATGAGATAATTAAACAGTTAGAAAATAAAAGAGGGTTTGTAGATGAGTGTTTCAAAATAAATTCATTGTTTTATGCCGATGACGGGCTACTCTTGGCTCATACAATCCAGGAAGCAGAAAGAGTAATAGATAAATTAATAGAGATAGGGGGAGAGTGTGGCTTAAGTATAAATAAAGACAAAAGTAAAATCCTAATATTTAATATGAAAAACAAACCAAACAACATACGAGAAATAGAAGTGGTAAAACAAATTAAATATCTAGGAATACAAATTAATGATAATAAAAAATGTTTTAAAACCCAGAAAATAGAAGCTTTGGATAAAGCAAATAGAATGGCTAACCTTACATACCCGGTAATATCACAAAGTTGTAATAAGATACTTATTGGAAAAACATATTGGAAAAGTATTGTGATACCAGCAGTCCTGTATGGCTCGAATGTTATAGGTTTTTCAAAAACATAAATAAATAAATTACAAAATATAGAGAATAGGGTTTTTAGACACATATTAGTGGCACCCAGATATGCCCAAAAGGTAACCTTAAGGGGTGAAATAGGAGCCTCATCAATGGAGGCAAGAATTATGGAAGGTAACATAAAATATCTTAAATATTTAGTAGGAGAGGAAAGTAATGATCGACTTGCTAAGAAGAATCACAGAGGAAAAACTTAGAAATAGTAAAGATCCCTGGACTGCAGAAATTAGAAAGTATGTAGGGAATTTGAAGTTAGGAGAAACAAATTTAGCAAATATTAAGAAGGACGACATTAGAAAAAGAGTTCTGGACTGGGATTCGGGAAGATGGCGAGAGGAGTTGGCAGAGAAGAGTAGCCTAGAAGTGTATAGGAGTTATAAAAAGGAGATTAAGAGCGAGGAAGATATTTATGACAACACACAGGCATCTATAATATTTTACAGATGTAGGACAAATAACTTAAATCTAAAAGATAGAAATAGGCATGTGGGAGGAGAGACACAATGCGATATGTGTAAGGAAGGAACAGAAGACCTAAAACATTTTCTACTACACTTCATTTTATAAAGCATGCAGAATAAAAGATCCAGGGTTCCAACAGCCTTATATTGAAAATGAAAACCAAGTCATCGGACATCTTTTATTTAACAAAGAAATAAGCGATAGAGTGAAACAGACAATATATCAAATGTGGAGAGTACGAGAGAAAAAATTGAAAGAACTGAAATAAGAAGACTGAAGAGAGAAGAAACAAGAATGAAGGAAGACGAGAGAAGAAACAAGACTGAAGAGAGAAGAAAGAAGATTTCAGAAAAAGGGATGAAAAATGAGATATATTTATTTTTAGACAAATGAGCACGTCACAAAGTCACAAAAAGAAAAATAACAAAACCTCTTAGGGAAGTGCCGACGTTAAGGCTAAACTTCCCGAATTCCAACTGAACTGAACTGATTATTATCTTTTACAATTCTCTCTTCCAGTGTTTTACATACTGTCTGAATTTATTACTTTCTAATTTTTCTACATTTAGTTTTTGGGATATCGATTTGTAACAATACATTTTAACTTGTACCCACAATGCACTTCGCCTGTGAAGTGTGACGTCAGTTTCAAACACAACCTCCTGGAAGGCCTCATGCCAGGTTTAAGGTTAGTTTTCCTTACATTTAGGTGTATTTTTGGCGGTATTTCTCGAGTATGGCTATTTTTCTTCAATATATAACCGTAAGTAGAACCTTAGGGCTTGCATTACAGGGTCTTTTCCATGTCAAAAAGACCAATTTCGCCCATTATATAGGGATATATCCTCAGGCTCCCCCCCCCCCACACACTCACGTATGTTAATGCTTTGTAAGTGTGTATTTTCTATTTGGAAAGTAAGGAAAGCCCTATTTATTAGCATTTGTATTAGGTTATTAATTGTAATTCCGATACCTCAACAATCTAGGGGAGAGTTTGGGAATGCAGGGTTTCGGGTGGGGTAAAAATAGGGGTATTGTGGACAGTGGGAGTAGCCTAACTCTAAAAATGTAATAGGCAATACAATTGAAAAAACCCCAAAATGTTGAAATCCGAGGCAAGTTTTGGCCAATTTTCAGAGTCCAAAAAGGGCAAAACCCATAATACTAGGTTAGGTTAGGTTAGGCTAATGTTAACCCCATCATACTAGGTTAGGTTAGGTTAGGCTAATGTTAACCCCATAATAGCCTACTAGGCTAGGTTAGGTTAGGTTATTTGGTTAGATTAATGACAACACTTGGCTCGGATTTCATGGATTTAGCGGGGGTGTGGGGTGCTGCCCCCACGCATAAGTTCCAGGGTGCCAAAACAGAAATTATCCAGTTCTGGATCATTTTTCTAAGCTTACAAGGATCAACTTTGTGCGGGGGGCACAGCCCCCCGCTTCATAACAGGGGGTCCGGGGGGCATAGCCCCCCGGCCGCCGGAGAAATTTTGAGATGTGAAGGTAAATATATGCACAATACATGCTCAAAATTTATTAAAAGGAATGAATACTATTGTAAGTAAAAGGGATGTTATGTATGTTTACTGGTGTTTAATCAGGATACTAGGGGAGCTGGCTGCCTGTACTTCAGTCTCAAAGAGATGCACTTCAGGTCCACTAATATAGGCATTGAAAACAGGTTTTTAAATTATTCTTAGCAGTCCCTGTTTTAGTTTTGTAACTTTTGTCCAATAAAGATTTCATGTATATTTGTTGTTGCATTCCAAGAACTATTACATACTTAATTTATATCCTTTCATATGATACACGAGTTACTATAGAGTACTGGTTAAAATACATACCGGTACAAAGTTTCAAGAATAAACTTTGATTAGAACATTTGTTTGTCTATTATTTTCCCTGGGCCGAGTAAAAAATACCGGGGTAGGCTATTCCCATCTCGGGTTAAGTACAATCAGTAGGAACGTAGAAACTTACTTTAATTTTCACAACTTTAAAAGACTCAAGATTCTGCGAGGCTAATTCCGAAAATATTCAATCAAGTCTCCGTTACCCCCATGAAGTCAGGTTATAGTAATGACAAGACATACCAATAATATATGTTAGTTAGCGGGTGTGTGACTGTGGGGATAGTGGCAGCCCCCACTTTGGACACTAAGACTAAGTAAAGTTAGGTTAGGGTAAGGTAATGCGAATTATCTACTCATAACATGATAAACAATTGAACAATAAACTACTGTACTATATTCCTTGAAGAAATAAAAACAAACAATTGTACATAAGGCTGCGGAAAGATTCTTTAGTGATACCCAAGTCATGGCCGGGATTCCGGGAAATCTATAAATGCACTGTAGGCGGTAGGCCTAGCTGCTGGCTGTACACTTATTAAATTGTACCGGTAATCTGGCTAAAAAGTTACCGGTATACAAAATGAGAACATAGAGGCAGGGTGCAGATCCCACTTTGGACACTAAGTTTGGACTTTGGTTAGGGTAAGTTATTGCAAATCTTCCACTCATAATATAAACTACAATAAAATAAGATACCAGTAGATAAGATACTACTGTAGCCTATTCTGCCTATAGCCTATACCTTGAAAACAAAAACAAACGGTAAGACTGCGAAAGTATTCTTCAGTGACAGGTCTACCCCTATAATCCCACGGCATGACGGCAAACTGTTATTGTCATAGGCTATAGCCTAGCCAGGGTGTCGAATGACGCTGTTTTTTTGAGTGATACAACTTTCTGTATAATGATAAAAAAAAATTAATCCTAGCCTAGGCCTAGCCTACGTATTTTTATATTATTATTTTAAAAGTTAGACATCTAAAATAGGCCTAGGCTTAGGCCTACTGTGTTCCAAAACTCAAGAGTAGCCTAGGCTAGGTTAGCCTAGCCTAGCCTTAGCTACAAAAAAAACAAAAAACAAAACAGGAATGTTGGTCTAGGCTAAGTTTAATATACACTTCCCAGGTCATTTTAACAGTTCTATTGCTTCTATATATCATATAATACACCATAGAGTAAGTTTTTAATAACTAGAAAAAAAGGTCATCTTCTAAATAATTACCATAATTGAGGACCTTCGCCATTCCCGGGTTAAGAGTGGGCTCTGAGTCTTAGCCTACCAGAACCAGATTCCCAGCTGCCTAGCTAACCTTATTTTTTACTGTCTTTAACCTCAAATCTTCCTTGATCTTCATTAGCCTATCAATACATTATACATAGCCCCACTAGTGGGGGCAGTCCTAAGATTGTTGGATAATGGGTTATCCTAAGCCTAATATGCCTAGCCTCAGCCTAGGCTACTCATTTCTGCTTCAAATCATCATTATCATCATAGGCCTAGGCTAATACAAGTAGGCCTAGGCTTATCTAACAAAATAATATGCTTGGCTACTTACAAAATCGCTGTTTGGTGCTTGCTAGAAGTCAGGTTTATCCAAAGTATCACCTTGAACTTATACCTTATATATAATGAGTTCCCCAAGATTAATATGCACAATTTTAGAATGTGTAGGGCACTCGCACTTCACATGAAGTCAATGTTATATTCCAGCCCCTTAATTCACTCTATTTTTCCACAAATATATCGGTAAATAACAGCTAACACATTTCCAAGTGTTCCACAGTTGATTGGCGGCAAGCTAATTTGACGTCATCATTGGATTATTCTCTGAAACACCACAATGGAAAACATTGCTGATATTCGTTCGTTGTTTTCCATTAATCCAACCACATATATACCCCTGAAAAACCAATAATTCATCATAAAACGTACTAATTTATAGCTTACCTTATGCCTCAAGGTCTTGCGCTCTTTGTCAAACACATAAAATTTATATTCATTCACTATTTTTAAGAAATTAGAGACCCCATAAAATTAGCACATACGAAAAAATATCGTGTATTTTGTGGGAGTTTAATTAAGATCAGATTAGATCAGAAAACTAACATTCAAACTTAAATTAATATTTTACATTATTCATTTCAGTGAAATTTAGTCAATATATTAAGCACATGGAGTAGTTTAGTTAATATATACATAGTTTTAGATAAATACCTATTATTATCCTTTAATCTACATATTATTGAGCATTCTTCTTCTTCTTCTTTTGAACCCGCCCGCAGACCGTGCAGATCCGCAGGGCTGACCTTTGTATCGGTACTGGCTCAGAAACGTTAGTAGGAGGGAAAGTTTAGAGTAGAAGGATAGTTTAAGAGACAGTTTTTGTTTTGTTTGTATAAACCCCCCCTCACTTCCTCCCCCCTCCCCCTCACCTCCGCTCCCCCCCCCCCCCCCTCACTCATTTCTCTTCCTCCACATTTTCTCCAATATCCTCTTCATCATCTCCATGTCTTGTGTTTCCATCTCCTGTGTTAACCCCAATAGCGCCCCCACCCCTCTATCTTCCCTCTGCTTAATCTCCTCCCACCCCCTCTCCCCAACTCTATTCCTCATGTACCTCTCCAACTCCTCTCTCCTCATTATATCTTGTACACTCGGTTACTATGTGTTCTACATCCTCCACTATTGGATCCCCTCCCATTTCACATTGACTGCAGTGCGGTCCCACTCCATTCCATCTCCTTGTTCTCTCATTTGTTTCTAGCGATCCTGTTCTTGCTTTAAATAGGAGTTTCGATCCCCATCCCCCATCATAGTACAGTTCTCTAGCTGGTTTTTCCTTCTCTCTATAATATGCCAGCGTGGCTTTATTTTCTACCCCCTCCCTCCATCTTCTTCTCCCCTCCTCCTTTATCCCCTTCTCTATCTCTCTGACACATCCCCTCCCATTCTCTAGTATGACCCACTCCCCTCTCTCATTTCTTTTTCTAAATTCCCCCCCCACCCGGTCCTGTTTTATATTTATCCTCCCCAATCTTTTTTTGCACTCTCTGTTCCATTTACTTTGCTCACTCGCCCATCTGTATACCTTCCCCGGCCACCTATCTTCCTCCATCCCCTCTAGTCTCACTTTGTACTTCCCTTTCGCTTTCCCAATCCTTTCCTCAAACGTACTCCACCCCATCTCCCCTCGGATTGCTTCTTGAGCTACGTATTTATTTGCCCCCAATCCTGTCCTCCCGATTTTATTCTGTATCGTTTCTAATTTCTTCGTTTCCGCCTCTGTTGTTTCTACCGCCTCTAAGCCGTACATTATTGCAGGTACTCCCAATCCTTTCCACAGCCCTCGCACTATTTCATAGCTATTCGCTCTTAGCCTTGTCGCGCTCCATAGTCTTCCATTCCATTGTTGCATTTGTCCCACCTTTTCGCCTTCTCAAACCCTTTCTCCGTGATCGTTACCCCCAGATATTTATACTCCCTTGTCTTCTTCATTCTGTTTCCTTCCAGTGTCCATTCCTCTTCTTCTTGAAGCTCTCCATTCATTTTCATCACCTGGCTCTTTTCTTTACTAAATCTTACTTCAAGTTCCTCCCCGAATCTCGTTGCTTCCTCTAGTAGTCTCTGCAACCCTCCTCCCGTTTCTGCCATCAGAACTACGTCGTCAGCAAACAGCAGTACCCCCAGTCTTTCTTTGTTTATCTGAATCCCCTCCCCAACTCTTTTCATCCTCTGTGTCATTTCTTCCATATATAACGCAAATAATAACGGCGATAATACGCACCCCTGCCTTACCCCCCTCTTGCTTTCTACCCATCCCGTTTCTATATTTCCTAGCGCGTACTTCGCTTTTGTTCCTTGGTACATCGATGTTATGATGTTTATATACTTTTCTGGTATTCCACTCCTTGCCATTATTTTCCATAGCAGTTCCCTGTTTACTCTATCATAGGCTTTTTCTATATCCAGGAATGCACAGTAACCCATTTTTTTCTCTCTTTTCATTTTCCCCATCACTTCGCTCAGTATATAGATATTATCTGTCCCCCTCCTATCTCTTCTGAACCCATTTTGCTCATCACTTATTAGTCCGTTTCCCTCTATGGCTCTATTCATCCTTTCCTTCAATATCCCGCAGAAGAGTTTCCCTATTGTGTTTGTCACTGTCACTGGCCTGTAGCTTTTCATTTCCTTCTTACTCTTGTACCCTCCCTTGTACAATAGTGTTACTCTCGCTTCATTCCATCTTTCTGGTACTCTCTCATTTCCCATTACCTCATTAAACATTTTCTTCAGTCTTCTTGCCATTTCTTCCCCCCCCTCTATGTACATTTCATTAGGTATCCCATCCGGGCCGGTCGCCTTTCCCTTTTTTAGTGCTTTGATCCCTCTCCTTACTTCTTCTATTGTGAGCTCCCTTTGGCATTCGAGTGCCAATAAAATTACGGTAGTTGTGTTCGTCTTGACTCAGCCTTCGGCGCAATATAACATCGGAGTGTAGGGGTACATTGGTTGTTTGTTTGTTTGTTTGTTTTAGCGGACTCTCCCATCCAGGAGTTCGTTCTATGAACGATGGCTGTTTCCTTATTGTAATATATATTTGTTATATTGGTGCTAAAGTCAGTCACCTCTTCCGAACCCAACAAGTTGTGTTTTCACAGTGTAAACAAATCGCTCTCATGACTCGAGCTCTGGATTTATCCGTCTATATTTACATTAGTAGCTGCATTTGGACTTCAATACAGGTGATATATAATAGTTCTAAGATCATAGCCAATGTAGAGTACAGTGTAGAGCAAAGCAACTATCGTTTGATGAGTGTAATGTAGAAATAGAATGGCAGGTTTAGCGGGGCTCCCGGCCGCCCCGGGACAGTCACAGGCTCTTAGCCTATTTCAGTATCAATATTTTTTCAATGTTAGGTTCGGGATCACGAAGAAAATGGGCGAATTTTGGCACACTGCGCATAACACTAGGTTAGGTTAGGTTAGGCTAGGCTAGGCTAGGCTAGGCTAGGCTAGGCTAGGCTAATGTTAACCCCATAATACTAGGTTATTTGGTTAGGTTAATGACAAAACTTGGCTCGGATTTCATGGATTTAGCGGGGGTGTGGAGGCGGCAGCCCCCACCCATAATACTAGGTTAGGTTAGGTTAATGTTAACCCCATAATACTAGGTTAGGTTATTCGGTTAGGTTAATGACAAAACTTGGCTCTGATTTCATGGATTTAGCGGGGGTGTGGGGGCGGCAGCCCCCACCCATAATACTAGGTTAGGTTAGGTTAGGTTAGGCTAGGCTAGGCTAGGCTAGGCTAGGCTAGGCTAGGCTAGGCTAATGTTAACCCCATAATACTAGGTTAGGTTAATGACAAAACTTGGCTCGGATTTCATGGATTTAGCGGGGGTGTGGGGGCGGCAGCCCCCACCCATAATACTAGGTTAGGTTAGGTTAGGTTAGGTTAGGTTAGGTTAGGTTAATGTTAACCCCATAATACTAGGTTAGGTTATTTGGTTAGGTTAATGACAAAACTTTGAGTATAACTAAATAAGTTGGTCACCAATTATTTTGCAATATTTGAAAACAAATATGGATTTTATATGCTCTAAACATAATATGAAAATGTGTTTTAACCCGTGGAGCCCCGGCTAGTTTTGTAATGTTTGCGCACCAGAACCCGGCCGGTTTTCAAAAAATGGTTTTATTCCAGAAACAATAGCGAATGGGTTAGGAATGAAGGAAAAACCACGAAAAACCGCTCAAAAAGCTTAAAAAATGGTCCTACAGAGCCCCCGAAAACGGATTTTACAAGAGTAAAAAATTGAAGGCAATTATCCCCAAAAAACAGGTTATTGCGCGCTCGCGCGCACGCACGTGGACTTTGAGAGTTTTCAACCATCGGCACGGTTGCGTGGGATACGTATACAGTTCCCATACAAATCTGAGCCCTCTTGAGTGGCTACACCTGAGGTTACGGTCGGCGCAATTAGGGTGACGCATCAGGCGCGTCTCTGGGGCTGTGCGTTACATACATCGCCGACGCGTCAGACGCGTCGCTGGGGCTGGACGGGTTAAGCCTCGGCAAAACCTAATAAAAATATATGGTACTAAAATGGAATTTTTTCGTAACATGGTTGTCAATTCCTTCCTACAGACGGCACAGATTCGTACACACGCCATTTTCACCTGTCTCCCGAGGTCTGTCCACCAGCTTTTTAGTCAACACTAACTCCACCTGCCCATCTCTGTCGAAACTACAGGTGTTCATTTCCACAGCTTTGCGCATCACGTCACGAGACACTACTGGCTTCCTATTGGGGTTTTTTTAACACGTCATTATAACGCAGATGCTACGTCACGCTCTTGTCACGCATACCTTCGGGAGCCAATCACTTAGGTATAATATGTTCATTACGTCATTGCAATCGGCCTATCACAGATACCCACCTTGATTTAGCTGAAAATTGACAGTCGAGTCATGGCGGTGGATTGCAAAGGATGTTCACCTCTGCCCCATTCTATTATTGTAGACACTACTCGTAATAATACTGCTGCCCTGAAACTATTCACAGAACATGGGTGTTTGCCGAGTGATGTGACGTGTAAGAGGTGTGGTGAAGCCTGTTATTTTTATGAGCCCTTACAACAGTGGCGTTGCGGTAACTACTGGTTCTTAGAAAAAACAACCACCCGCCGCCAATGTGGGTTCCGCACTTCTCATAAAAAAGGCACATCCACGGAGACGTGGATGCGCTTCGTCACGGACCTCATCACCTACTCCCTCAACTTCATCTCAATAAGGTACGCTATTATACGCTTCTAGGTTAGGTTGGGTTGTTTGGTTAGGTTAATATACTAGGTCTCAGAAACAAGATTCGTAGTTGTGGTAGTATTTACGGTATCTGGACACTTCGAGCGGAGGCGCATTTAGGTTAGGTTAGGTTAGGTTAACTTAACTTAACTTAGGTTACGTTAACTTAACTTAGGTTAGGTTAGGTTAGGTTAGGTTAAGTTAACTTAGGTTAAGTTAACTTAACTTAGGTTAGGTTAATTAGGTTAGATTGTGCATCCGCTCGAAGTGACTCTCATTCGTATTTACAGATACGGCAGAATACAAATGGCCGCCGGCCCAACCGCCATGTTGTATCCCACGTAGGCCTACTAGGTAGTACGGACACATTGTAGGCGTTAGGTGTGCATTAGGCTTGTATCCAATGTACTAGGTCTATGTTACTGGATATTTATGATTTAAATAAGTGCTACGTTTTCGACAAATATGGTTAGGCTATATGGCTTTGCAATTAGCCAAATCATGAGCCGATTTCCGACATTTAGGTTAGTTAGTCTTTTTCGATTCTCAAAATACGAGCCAAGTTTTGCCAAAAATTGGCTCTGGTTTTCCAAAATTATGTTTTTTGGGCTTTGCAATTTAGGGAAACATGAGCCAACATTCTAAATTAGGTTACTGTAATTAGTTAATCTTAAAACTCCCAAAATCCGAGCCAAGTTTTGCCAAAACTTGGCTCGGGTTTTCCAAAAATCGGGTTTTATGGCTTTGCAATTTCGGGAAACCTGAGCCAAATTTCTAAATGAGGTTACTGTCATTTTATTGTCTAGAAACTCTCCAAATCCGAGCCAAGTTTTGCCAAAACTTGGCTCGTGTTTTCCAAAATTCGGGTTTTATGGCTTTGCAATTTCGAGAAACCTGAGCCAAACTTCGAAATGAGGTTACTGCCATTTTGTTGTCTACAAACTCTCCAAATCCGAGTCAGCTTTGGCCAAAACTTGGCTCGGGTTTTCGAAATATTGGGTTTTAGGTCTTTGAAATACATTAAAACCCGAGCCAACTTTTGCTAAAATACGTGTTAATCCTCGTTTTACGCATTTAACCCCTCATTTTAGTATAACTCCATTTATTGGTCACCAATTATTTTGACATATTTGAAGACAGATATGGAATCTATATGCTCTAAGCATCATATTAAAATTAGTTTCAACCCTCGGCAAAACCTATTAAAAAAACCGGTAACAACATGTCTACCTACCGTAAAACGGTTGTCAATACTCTCTTATAGACGGCGCGGCTTTCAGCGACGCCATTTTTTCGTGAACTGGAGAGCTTTATCCTTCAACTTTTGTAATACTATCACGCCATCTGCCAATCCTCATTGGAAATACTGAGTTTCATTTCCTAACTCCTGCGCAATACGTCACGAGACACTTCTGGATTCTTATTGGGGGGTTTTTCTGACCACGTCATTAAACTCATAGATTCCGTCACGCATACAACCAGCAACCTATCAGGTGAGTTTATTGACCTTGATTACGTCATTGCACTGAACCAATCACAGATACACCTTCATTTAAGTCTCTCCTCACTTTAGTCATGGACGCCACTTGTAATGGTTGTTCACCCCTCCCACATTCAGTGATTATTGACACTACAAGGAACAATAGTGCAGCCCTTAAGGTTTTTACTGACCATGGTTGTTTGCCTACCTCTGTTTCCTGCAAACTCTGCTCAAACGAATGTTACTATTATGAACCGGCAGACCAGTGGCGATGCGGTCATTATTGGTTTTGAAATAAAACCACTACTCGTCGTAACTCCTCGTCGAAAACGTGGACGCATCTCTTCCCCACCTACTCCCTCCACATCTCAATAAGGTATGCAATTACGCTTTCATATTTTCGCGGGTTTAAAAACGGCGAAAACAAAATGATGTAAGCAAAACTTGGCTCGTGTTTTAAGGTATTTCCGTAATTGTTTAATCGAAGTCCTCTTTTTTTCTAGTTATTAAAAACGTATTCTATGGTGTATTATATGATACATAGAAGCAATAGAACTGTTCAAATGACCTGGGAAGTGTATATTAAACCAAATACAAAACTTTGAATAATGAGGTAAGAGATATGTGTTTTCTATCACTTTTCATCCCAAGACCAGTGGGGGTCTGGGGGCAGCAGCCCCCAGGATGCCCAGGTTACCTTAGGTTAGGTTAGGTTAGGTTAATGACCAGCTATGTAAATACAGTAGTGAACATTTGGTTTAGTCTGTGCTCAAAAATCCATTTTCTTTAGCAGGCCATACACTAAACAATTACCCCCTTTTCACAGACAAATACACAAACAATCTGTCAAAGATGCAAATAGCGGGGGTGTGGGGGCAGCAGCCCCCACCCATAATACAGTCAGGACCCCCAATTCGCGAGAATAGGGGTGACAGGAGGCATCGCGTATTGTGAATTCGGGTATTGTGGAACTAACTTTAAATGGGAATAATTAGATTGGGTGACATCTCTCAATTATGGCCTATTTTCGAAATTTTGGCCCTATTTTCGACATTTTTGGCTCTACAGTACAGTCTATATCTTATATATAAGAAGAACAATGAATAAAAATATGAAACTATCCTTAAAATTAGTAGTAGATAGGCTAGGACTAGGACCGTAGGACTTCACGATTTTCTCCAACTTCTCCCTCCCTAACCAAATCGTACGAACAGTACTCTGACAAGCCTATTGCACAGTTTCCTTCTCCTCTTTTCTTGCGAAACAACAATTCCACCTTCATTTTGTGTGTTATCTTCTTATATTGGCGTGGCATGGCGAAAAAAGTGGCAGGCACTACAAACGTTTGGTCACTCCGCACGGCTATGAGCGCTTGAGCGGGACTGTGGGAGGGAGGGAGGGAAGGCAGGCGTATGCCCGTCTTCTTCTTTTTTCAGAGCTACTCCTGGGCCTCGCGAAACGTAGACGTGCTCGCGTATCAAGCGGGAATAGCGGATTTGGCCCCTTCTTAGCTCTCGATTCGTGTATTGTGGTACCACCTCGCATAATTAATGCTTAATTAATTAATGTTATTTTCGAGGGGTAACTCGTGTATTAGGGTTTTCGCGAATTGTGGAATCGTGTATTGGGGGTCCTGACTCTAGGATAGGTTAGGTAAGGTTGTTAGGTTAGGCTAATGTCCTTTCAAAGGGGTATAGGCTTGCAAACACTATGATAGATTAACATGAGCCAAAAATCGAAATTAGGTTAGTGTAATTTGTTTACTCTTAAAACTCGCAAAATCAGAGCCAACTTTTCCCAAAACTTGGCTCGGGTTTTCCAATATTCGGGTTTTATGGCTTTGCAATTTCGGGAAACCTGAGCCAAATTTCTAAATGAGGTTACTGTCATTTGTTTGTTTACAAACTCGCAAAATCCGAGCCAGCTTTGGCCAAAACTTGGCTCGGGTTTTCGAAATATTGGGTTTTAAGCCTTTGAAATACCTTCAAACCCGAGCCAAGTTTTGCTTGAATACGTTTGTATCGCCGTTTTACGCATTTAACCCCTCATTTTCCCTGTACTTCATAGCCCTCCCCACTATCGGGTGGCGTGTCTTAAGATCGTTGTATAATGGGGAAAACGGTTTCGCCGAGGGTTCTAATTATTTCTAAACACTATATATTGATGAAAACTAACAGGGAAAAATAAAAAAATCCATGGGAAAATTGGTGACCAATAAATGGAGTTTTTCCCTCATTTTCCCTGTACTTCATAGCCCTCCCCACTATCGGGCGGCGTGTCTTAAGATCGTTGTATAATGGGGAAAACGGTTTCGCCGAGGGTTGTAATTATTTCCAAACACTATATATTGATGAAAACTAACAGGGAAAAATAAAAAAATCCATGGGAAAATTGGTGACCATCTTATTTAGTTTTTCCAAACTTTGCTCGGATTTCATGGATTTAGCGGGGGTGTGGGGGCGGCAGCCCCCACCCATAATACTAGGTTAGGTTAGGCTAATGTTAACCACATCCTTACTGAGTTTTTCAACAGTGAAAAACAAGAAAACCCCAGCCAACTTTCAAAATGAAGTTACTGTGATTTTGGACTCTGAAAATTCGATAAACACCAGCCAAGTTTGGTCAACACTTTGGGGTTTTCTTCAGCTGAAAAAGGGTGAAATCCGAGCCAATTTTGTTTTCCAATTTTGCTCTTTTTGGACTCTGAAAATTGGCCAAATCCGAGCCAACTTTTGCCAAAACTTGGCTCGGATTTCAACATTTTGGTGTTTTTTCAATTGTATTTATTAAATGTTTAGAGTTATTCCCATAATACCCCTATTTTTACCCCACCCAAAACCCCGCATTCCCAAACTCTCCCCTAGATTGTTGAGGTATCGGAATTACAATTAATAATACAAATGCTAATAAATTGGGCTTTCCTCACTTTCTAAATAGAAAATACACTCTTACAAAGCATTAACATACACAAATAAAATACATTAAACATAAAATAGCAGGAGTAGTAGTTATGCAGAATTACCGTACCACGGTCCACGGAGGATTTAATACATATTTGGGTTTAATGTTATTTTAATACCACAAATTTTGTTGATATATTTGAAGATAAATAATTAATCTATATGCTCTAAAGATCATAAGAAAATTTGTTTTAACCCTCGGCAAAACCTAATAAAAAAGTATGGTAGCCTACTAAAATGTTTGGTAAAATTCTAGTTTCACGTACACAGCGACAAAAGGGAGGCGCCGTTGAAAGGCATAGCTTCCCGACCAACTATGAAGATCAGGGAAATTGCTGGGTAAAAGACGTAATATAATGATAATAAACTACATTAACGACATTAGCCTAACCTAACCTAGTATTATGTAATAGCTATGGTGCCGCATAGCCTATGGGGAGATTTTTTTTTTTTTTTTTACAGTAGGTATAATTCCTTATAATGCATTTCCGCCGCTTTGGACATACTGTATATAGGAATTAAGTATGGTATATGACAACTCTAAAGTAGCCATAGAAATTTATGAGTATGCTGTGAAAGCGAAACTAGAATTAAACCAAATGTTTTTTTCGTAACAAGGTTGTCAATACGGTACTTTCAGTCATCGATAGCTCTAAAGATCATATGAAAATGTGTTAAATCCTCGGAAAAACCTTATATAAAAGTAGGCTATGGTACTAAAATTTAATTTTCGTAACAAGGTTGTCAATACGGTACTTTCCCGTTATCAATGTACAAATCAAGCTGAAGATTGCAGAGTAAACACCATAGACTTCATCGACTTTTCTTTCACCTTCGTATAGGCTAATCGACAGCCAATTTTTTTTTTTTTTATTAACCTGACAAGCGCGAAATAGACCTAGGGGCTAGTTATTTGTGCATTTCTAGCCTTGGATTCTGACAGAATTCGTTATATTTACAATATAGAGCATTATTTGTTTTCGGTATGCTTTTATTTTACATATATGATGTATATATGAACCTTCAAGAGTGCTAAAATAAGTGGGAAAAGCATTTGGGTGGTGAAAAACTAAGATATTGGCCACCTGGTCATAATCTCAGGCGAGAGAGAGCCACAGGCAACCCTCCTCTCTCGCTGTCAGTGAGATAACTGAGACGAGCGGGGCGGTGTGGGCCGGTGTCTGGGTGTTGCATAACGATCTTTTCTGCAACCCACTTGTGCTACATTATCGCGGGAGAGAAAAATAACCGATAAATGATAATAAGAGGAAAAATAGGTGATAATTGAGGAGGGGAGGGAGGGGGGAATAAGGTGGGGAAGGAGGGGAGGGGGGTGGGTGAGATTTACATGGATGAGTACTGGAGGGGAATTATCTCACCTAGAGACAAATTCCTTTGTTTTGATAGGCCCTTTTTTTTTATGGAAGGCTTTTTTTATGGTCTTGCTTCCGTGAGGCCTATCGCGTTCCCTATAGGAAGCCTTCCGTGAGGCCTATCGCGCTTGCCGGGTTAAGTACTCAACCAGCGGGGGTGTGGGGGGGCAGCAGCCCCCACCCATAATACTAGTTTTTGTTAGGTTAGGCTAATGTCTTTTCAAATCACTATCGGGGAGTGAGTGTGTCTCAACATCGATCGATAGGCCTAATGGGGAAAATAGGTTTTCCCGAAATTTCTAATTAATTACAAACACTATATATTGATGCAAATGACCAATTTTGTTTATAAAAAACACTCGGAAAATTTGTGGTATTAAAATAAAAAAAATCCCATATTTGTTTTCGGTTTCCACGCATCCAACACCAAGCTACACCTTTTTCTGGTCCGGTAATAGTATTGAAAACGATATAATAACTTTTTAAATGTGGTTTTCGACGAGAATAAAACGGGGCGTTTGGGCCGAAAATCAGCGGCGGGGGGAGTCCGTCGTCGCTTCGGATCGTCGCGGTTTGTTTATCCAGGACGCTCGAGGTGACGGCCAGCTGGGTAAAAATTTACCTATGGTCCCGTTAAAATATCCTCAAGTAACCTATTAAAAACTGTTCAGGGGACTGGTTAGAACTTGTAGGATGTTTAATTGAAGGTCAGAAATCAGTATTTACTGAGAAATAAAAGTCTTAAAATGAGCTATGTTTTACGGGAGGGTCTGTACGCCGCCACATACGCGTGGCCCCGCCCACTGCCCATAATGTACAAATATTATATTAGATTAGATTAACCTAACCTAACCTAACCTAACCCTAATATAATATAATATAATATAATATAATATAATATAATATACTATAATATAACCTAACCTAACCTAACCTAACCTAACCTAACCTAACCTAACCTAACCTAACCTAACATTACCTGGGAAAGAGAGGGCAGGGACCCTGGGTGACCCATAGCGCATTTTAAGACTGTTATTTCTCAGTAAATACTGATTTCCGACATTCAATTAACCCTCCAGCCCCGGGGGCTATAGCTTGCGACTGTGCTGCGGTACCGGGTGTTTTGACGATCTTTGGGCTATGTTAAATACTCTGTAAGTCAATGAATATGGCATGTAATGTTGTGAATAAAAAAGAATAATGTTCCACAAACCTTCCTCTGTCGAATGGCGTTGAGTAGAGGTCTCTAGCCCCTCTGGTTGCATAATGGTGAGCGCGGGAAGACGAGTGCTTTTCGGCGGCAAATTCTTCCCGCGTTCGGACGCGTCGCCCCGGCCATGGCTACGACGCACCTAGCCGCTCGTCTCGCCAAAGTATTTATCTCCCTTAGACGATTTTAGTGTTTGATATTGAGAATGTGATGTTTATTTGATATTTTCTAGTTATTTTGAGGCCAATTATATAAAATATGGTTATTAGGGTATCACTGTCACTGATATTGCTAATTTTCACTCGATACCGTACATTTTATTAGTAATTGAGGTAGGTTATTGTTGTATTAGGCACTGATTATTCGTTATCACAGGTGTTTATTATACTTTGGCCATCAAATATTAGGTCTTGTGTCACTTTCACTTTGACAAATATGCTTTAGAGAGTGTCACTGTCACTGATAATGCTCATTTTCACTCGATACCGTACATTTTATTAGTAATTGAGGTAGGTTATTGTTGTATTAGGCACTGATTATTCGTTATCACAGGTGTTTATTATACTTTGGCCATCAAATATTAGGTCTTGTGTCACTTTCACTTAGTTATATGATTTGTAAACGTTTTATATACAATTTATTGTCTTTTTTTTCACTGATTTATATATTTCTATAGGTTCTAATCATATGAATGTCACTTGGTATATACATATGTATCACTTTCACATATTATTATGGTGTAATTGTATTTGTATAAATGTTTTCATAATACATGACTTTTGTATTACAATAAATTGGTTTACTTCCACTTTTTGCCTATATATATATATACTGTACATATTGTCATTATCTTTGGCACTTTCACTATGATTATTAGAACTCCAGCTTGGAGTGGTAATCAAAGAAGCACTCTAAAGCACAGAGTGCCACCTTGCACTCCACACACTCCATGGTTGACTTTTTACCTGGCCTCGGCCTCACCCTGCTGTTGTAGCAGACATGGCACCGCTTCTGCTGTGTTCTTCCTGATTCATTCTGAGGCAGGGAACCAAGCCTGTGCCTAATCAAGTATTGAGCACACTGTAAGCGGTCAATAACGGCGGGCCCAGGATGTGCCACTGCCCTCTGTGGCGTAGCATACTTCTCCAGAAGCTCCGTCAACACCTGCTTTTGGAACCTCCGCAGGCTATTGAACTTCATGGGTGTGTTCACATTCCGAAGCTTGTATATATTGTAGGCATTCAGAACTGACATGTCCACCATATGCAGAAAGAACTTTTTGTACCATCTGCACGATACGCAGGCAGTCAATGAAGCCTATCTGCATGTCGGACTTGTCCACCAGCCTCATGTTGATGTTGTAGTCCAGGACAGCATCGGGCTTGGTCACCCTGGCCTGGGTGCGGCGATCCACCTTGCCAGTCTCCACCATTTCCCCCTTGTGGATGGTGGTCAGGAGGTTGACCTTCCGCTGGTCGTGCCAGTGGATAGCCAGAATGGGCCCCGACTTCTTCTTGAACACATCACCTTTTTTGGTCTTTGGAGGGAAAGGTGGCATGCCCTTCCTTTTCCCTCGTACTGTGCCTACAGTCCCCGTCTTGCGCTCATGCAGGTACTGTGAGAGAGTGGGGGACGTGTAATAATTGTCCGTGTAGAGGACGTGATTCTTGTGAAAGTAGCGGTTCATCATGGCTTGCACCACTGCTCCGCCAAAGCCAATGAGGGGGTCCACAAGCAAGTCCCCTTCCTTCCCGCTGTAGACCAGGAAGTCCAGGACATAGCCAGTTTGGCAGTCGCACAGCACAAAGAATTTTATGCCAAAGCGATGTCTTTTTGAGGGGATGTACTGCCGGAAGCTGAGTTTTCCCCGGAACAGCACAAGAGACTCGTCAATGACGACCTTGCGGAAGGGCTTGAAGTAGGAGGTGAAGCGTTCTCGCATCATCTCGTACAACGTCCTAATCTTCCACAGCTTGTCTGGGAGGTGGACATCAAGGTTGGTGACAAGATGGAGCGCTGCGAGGATATCAAGGTACCGGTCGCGAGACATATATTTCCCGAAGGCAGGGGTGGATATCAGATCATTGGTGATCCAATAGTCAGGCAACCTATGCTTCTTGACATGAGGCATTAGCATGGTGAGTGCCAGGAACACCATGAACTCTTTATGAGTCACTGGGGTCCACTGCCTCATGTGGCCCTTGGTCACCTTGCCCAAAAAGTGGACCTGGAATTGGTGCTGCTTATTTGTCTCTTTGACAACATAGCCTACCACCTCCTCATCAAAGAAGGCCTCAAATAGTTCGTGTGGTGGAGCATTGGGGCCTGCAGGAAAATTGGGGGTAATGTCTGAACCCTCCAGTACCTCATCAAAAGCTGGCACATCAGGGTTGTATCCATCCCCATCAACTACGTCTTGCCACTGAAAAACGTAGAATGGGTCTTGTCTACGCTGACGAGGAGCTCCAGCTGGTGGCCCAGCACGCCCACGGCCAACTCGGGAGGCGCGCGCCCTAGGGCGGCGAGGGCGGCGGCCAGCACGACGGGCAGCACGACGCCGGGCCAAGCGGATGGGTCGAGGGTCGTCGATGTCCATATAGTCATCGTCAGAGTGGTCATCTTGCCCTGACGGTGGACCTATGTAATCATGGCCAGAGTCTTCAGAGAGGTGCCCTTCATCATCAGTGGCCCCCACATAATCTGGCGGGGAACCAGTGATGCGTGGGCGGCGTGCGGGTGGGCGAGGTGGGGAAGGAGTGGTAGGTGAGGCTGTGTCCCCCCGAGGTCCTGGGCTCCTTGGCCTGCGACGAGTGACAGAAAGCAATGTTTCACTGTCACTAGGCCCAGGTATTGGTGATGCGAGCTCAAAGACTTCTTCAGGAAGACATGTTGAAGGCGGGAGAGGTGGGGAGGACCGTGGGGAAAGTTGCGGGGACGTGTGGCTGGGGCCGGCAGGGGTGGACGCCGCGGGAGCCTCGAACAAAACTCTCTTACTTTTCTTAATTTTTTTGGTATATTTCCTACCTTTCCCCTTTTCGGCAGCAGTATGTCTCCTGTCGGGGGACCTAGGAGGCAAATAGGCCGAAAGTGGGGGGTCCTCAACCCTTGGCAATGGTGGTGGGGAAGAATGCGGGGCATCCGGGTCATCTTGGGTGGCGTGGGTAGATAAGCGAGACAATGGCGGACGAGAAGGGTCACCACGCTGACCCTCACTCACAGCCTCATCCTCACCAAGTATTTTTGCTTGTTCCCTAGCTGCCGCGGCCGCCTTCTCAAGTATTTTCTGCTTATACAAGTGTAGCTTGAAAGGCGATTTACCTGGGGAAGGGCTTGGAGTCGTGTCACTTATGCGAAATTTGGTGAGTGACCTTGAACTCTCCCACTCGCTCACTCTCTCAAGTTCACTGTCTTTAGGCAAACCAGCTTCCTCAACAACTGGTACATCACCTTCATCACTCTCATCACTGTCATGTTCTCTCGCAAATCCCAGGAATTGCTCTTCTTTCTCACTCATGGCCATAATCACTCGACTTATAATTACTGGAGTCGTCACTGACTATATCATCAACACTATACTTGGCATCAGCACGCTCATATAGTCTCAATGTCGTCTCAATACCTCCGGGAGATAACACATTTAGGCGATGGCGTCGGGGTAAGGCGCGACGAACTAGCAAGGGCGTCGTAGGAAGCACGGTATCGGACACAGCGGAATCACTATTTGGCGTACTGTCCATGATGGCGTCAGGGTAGATACTGTTGCTGTGGCGTCGTTTACGCCGGGTGGCGCCACCTACTGTCCCATGATACCAAAAATGTACGCGCGGCATTCGAAAGCACGCATGCAAGCAATGGGCGTTCAAGAGCCCTTCCGGGTTGCGCGGACCGAGGTTGTTATGGGCGTTCAAGAGCCCTTCCGGGTTGGAGGGGTTAAACATCCTACAAGTTCTAACCAGTCCCCTGAACAGTTTTTAATAGGTTACTTGAGGATATTTTAACGGGACCATAGGTAAACATTTATCGCCAGCTGTTTTACTTGGCCCCTGCTGGCCACATAGATGACGATTATTATAATTCACGGGGGGGCAGAGCCCCCCCTCAACCCTGTCCTGTATCCCATGCCCTATAACGCAAGTTTTTATAAAAAAATTGACCCAACAAGCTTAGCCATTTGAAGTCGACCGCCAAGGCGGGACCGGGAAGTCACTCCGAGCGTAAAGTAAACAAAGTGACGCTACTTCCACGAACGCAACCGAGTTGTCTTTATATTTCGTCTCATATTATCATTATTAAAGTGTCCCCATTGCTTTTTTAGTGTTTCGTACACCAGAAAAGGGTGTAGCTTGGTGTTGGATGCGTAGAAACCAAAAAAAAATATGTATTAAATCGTTGGCGGTACCTGTCAAATAGGTGTCCAGTACGTAACTAAAATCGTACCAAATGGATTTTTTTCGTAACATGGTTGTCAATATCTTCCTATAGACGGCACCGATTCGTACACACGCCATTTAGAACAAACATTCCCTATAACCTGTATATTATATATACAGTATATATATACCGGTATATATATATTTGTGTGTACGATAATTTTGGTGCAAATTCCATAATTTTGTGGTCACAATACGATAATTCTGCATTTAGAATATGGCAACACTGCGTCCGCCGCCGCACTCATGTTATTGTTGTGAACCCACTGCCCCTCGGTGGTGGAGTAGGGTATGTCCCATAATACTGTGTTTTTTGCACTGTACCCAATCAGCGGGGGTGTGGGGGCAGCAGCCCCCACCCATAATACTAGGATAGGTTAGGTAAGGTTGTTAGGTTAGGCTAATGTCTTTGTTACGCTTTTAACCGCTCATTTTCCCTGAACTTCATAGCCCTCCCCACTATCGGGCGGCGTGTCTTGAAGATCGTTGTATAATAGGGAAAACCTGTTTCTCCGAGTGTTGTAATTATTTCCAAACACTATATATTGATGAAAACTAACAGGGGAAAATAAAAAAATCCATGGGAAAATTGGTGACAGAAAAATTTAGTTTTTCCTGCATTTTATGTGCACTAGGCCTAGGCCCAGGCCCTATTTAACCCTTGTCTAGCGGGGTGTTTTGGGCTCATTTGGGCATATTCAGGCCCTCCTGCATGATAAATCAAGCATCTGCATGAAAAACAAATTATTTAGCAAAAAACTAGGCACTAAAAGCTTCAAAATGAGACCAGAACGAGCTACATAGCACTCGTGGTTCTCTTGCAGTGGTGCCACGAACATGGAAGTTTAGCATATATCGGTATATTTTTCCCAGCTATGCTCACTACTGGCTACACTGCCGGCCTCTCGAGAACACAGGGAACACGAGTTAATGGGCGGCGGTAAGCCCTGGGAGTCGGCTGTCTGGCCCGCTGCTCTCCCGGCCATTTGCACTCTATTTTAACCCTTTAAAAGCCTTAATAATGCTCCTAACTTGCTGCAAATTGGTGCACGACTTAAGTCGAGCGCCGCTCTTTAACCCGGGAACTACGGGGAGACTCTTAAGAGTTCCCCGGCGGACTGCGGGAAGACTCTTAACCCTTGTCTAGCGGGGTGTTTTGGGCTCATTTGGGCATATTCAGGCCCTCCTGCATGATAAATCAAGCATCTGCATGAAGAAAAAAAATATTTAGCAAAAAACTAGGCACAAAAAGCTTCAAAATGAGACCAGAACGAGCTACGTAGCACTCGTGGTTCTCTTGCAGTGATGCCACGAACATGGGAGTTTAGCATATATCGGTATATTTTTCCCAGCTATGCTCACTACTGGCTACACTGCCGGCCTCTCGAGAACACAGGGAACATGAGTTAATGGGCGGCGGTAAGCCCTGGGAGTCGGCTGTCTGGCCCACTGTGCTCCCGGCCATTTGCACTCTATTTTAACCCTTTTTTTTTGTTTTTTGTTTTTTTTTGGCCCCTGGGCCATGCAAAATATCACTCCTCTACCTCCCCTCCTTCAGTTATCACCTATTTACCCTGTTATTCCCTTATTCTGCGGTATATTTTCGTGCTAACATTAGCGAGTTGCAAGCAGGGCATTGTCATCAGTGTTAGCAAGCGAGTGCAAGAGAGAGAGAGAGAGAGTATCGATCGACTGTGTCTCAGTGGCCTTGGGGGAAATTGGTGGGAAAGCAGGTTGCCTCACCCATACATTATATAACTCGCGGCCTGTATCTCCGATTTTGACCATCCAAACGCTGTTTTCACTTGTTTTATTGTTGTTTCAGGTTAATACCTTTATAATCAACCCATAATAGGCGCGTATGGATAAGTATTAATGCTAGTTATGGTAAAATGAATATTTTAGT
>CM064484.1:27631783-27787255 GCA_032716605.1 Paralithodes platypus | reverse complement strand
AACTCTACTCCTAAAATCGGTGATGGCTGCTCTATCAGAGTGAGAACTGAGCGATCTCTGCCATACCCATAGCTTACTCTGACCGTTCCTTTTACTTATATATTTTCTAGATCTCAAGTGACTGCGTCTCTTCCGTGGATTGACCTCCCAATCTACCAAAATTGGAAGCCAAAGCGTCACATTTTTCCTTTGCCCCCCAACTTTCTCTTCATAATTGCTGAGGGGCACAGGGCCCTGGGTGGGTCTTTGGTTTCCTGGGCGTTTCCGCACCCTCCTCAGCTCCCAGCCATGGAGTGGCTTCGGTCACCCAGGCTTTATTGTGGTCGGCAGGGAGGGTTCTGTGGGGGCGCTCGGTTATGGCCTAGGCCTTGCTCGGGGCCGTTCGGCCAGGCAGCTTGGGGAACAACTACTCCTAAAATAGATTAATGAAATTAACAGACACATACCAGATTCCAAACAACTATGCAGAACATCTTGAACATTAACATCTATAATTATAGGCTACTATTTGGAAACCATCAGCCAGGGAATGGGTACAAATTTAAAGCTAATTATTTTGCTCTAACCCTTTTTGAATTACAGACACTACAACTCTCAATAAAACTAAAATAATTATAGAATAGATAGAAGGGGAATGGTACAGTAACTAGATAGATAAAACAATTTCTAGCATACCTATAATAAACAGGGTACCGTTGTCGACGCCTGCCCGGGATGTAACACAGCACCCCATACCATTAAACACATCATAGAAGACTGCATTTCACACAACCACTTACGCCAACAACACAATCTACACTCAATGAGAGCTCTGTGGGAAAGCCCGATCGTGGCCATGGCCTTCCTCAAGGACTCTGGGCTGTTTGGCCAGGCAGCTTAGGGAACAACAACAACAACTATTATTATAAGACTAAATACTATCTACTGATCTCCATGTAAAAAAAAAAAAAATCCCAACTTTAGAATTTAGACTCTTTTCTCCCTCATGAATAGCCGCATTACTTTGGCAATTTTAAGACCTTTTACCCCATAGTCAATATTAACTCATTTTGCCATTTAGCCAGCTTCCCTGTCGGCCAATAGGGACTTTTAGGGGGAACCGGCCATATATATAGTCGGTTCCCCGTATCTGCGCCTTACTGGTACCGACTGCGGTCCGCGGATACTTGAAAACGCGGATACGTGTTGTAATTAACATAGGTTTCAATGGGAAATAGGCTTAGCTCGTACCTGAGCCGGCCATCTTGGACCCTCAAACCATTATTTTGACCAACATATTATTTAAGGAGAATACTTATTAATACATATTATGAAGAGATAACTTACCACACAAACTTTATTTCAAATCAGTCATTAGGCCTAGGCTAGCCTTACGCATCGGCATAATTTGCCTGCTTTCGTCCGACAGCGTCGGTACGCTTGCTCTCTGTTTTGATGGTCCCGGGAATTTATTTCCATCATGATTACCATCAGGCCCACTGTCCCTATCACTGAATGCTCTAAAGGCCCTAATAAATGCGGGAGATAAGAAGTTCGTGCAGAAAAAAGCTTGTAAACAAGTGGTTTTCAACTTTTCCAACACTGGTCTGTGAACTGCTGCCTCAGCTGGGACGCTGTGTTGACTTCACGCAAGAATGCAAGATGGCCGACCAAAGCAAGAATCGGGATGCGCACCGACCCGCCAGATTCAAATCCGTGAATAGCTGGTATTTTGCAGTTTTTTTGTGGGGATGACGAGTAATGGGATATTTAGGAGTGTCCGTGGATAAGCGGCATCGCGAATGTATGGAGCGCGGATACGGGGAACTGACTGTACATAGAAACAATTATAATTTTTTTTTTAAAGTTAGTCTTAGGGTGTATTTTTAAGTTTCAAGGTCTAGGGAGCAAACTATATATATATATATTTTCTTAACCCTCTCAGACATGCAACGCAATTTTGAGCCTATTAGGGATACTTTAAAGCCTTTATTACCATCAGGGGTATTTAGAAACCTTTAGTTTAGTTACTTCACCCTCTGCAGTTGTCTTTGAGTTAACTGTGGGCAGAAAATTAATTTTAGAGAGGTAATTATAAGAGTGAGAGAACTATTTCTTATTGCTAATCTGGCAACCTCTGTGTCATGAGTCTCAAGGGGTTAATCAACATTTAAAACTACGATTAAGCCAAATATTAATCGAACTTTAATACTTTTACTTTCACTGAAACTTTATATTTTACATTAAACAATACAACTCAATTTACAATACAGTTTGTACAGTTGCCCAAATAACTTCTGGTCCTATGTGATCTTATACATTGAAATTTTATGTGCACATTAAGATTTATTATGCAGTACAGTAGTTAACTCTGAAGATTACTCAACTCTTTATTCATATTTTTTCACCAACCAACTTGTGGCACTCAGAGGATTCGAACCTAGGATACTCTCACCAAAATTCCGCGTATTCATGCTATAAAGATGAATAGTAAACTGATAATTTCTTTAATAATTCACTCCAACACCTCCCAAAGAAATTAATGAAACCAAGCATGTGATCCACCAGGATTCGAACCTACTGTTGGTTACCACAGATTTTAAACACTACCCATTACACCATCAAAACTAAAAAAACATCACAATGAATAACTTTGATGGACAACTGTACAAAGACTGCTAAACTTAAAATAAACAAAATACTAACCGTATAGTAGTATTGTAGGGAAGTAGTGGTAGTTTACTCCATTGAAGCTAATAGTAGTCTACTGCAGAAAATATTAGTCCAGTCTTGTAGTAGTACCAGTCCATCGAAGAGAATAGTAGTCTTGTCTAGTTGTAGTAGTAGTACCGGGTAGTCCATAGAATATCATCTTCAATCTAGGTACGCTCCTCCTAGGTCTTCTTGCGCTGTAATACAAGTAGAAAAAATATATTAGTTATATGGATTCAGTGCCATTTCCTAGCCTAAGATTTTATACTCCAATTTGTTGCTCATGTAGTAATGTACGGTCGCGCTAATAAGTCATGCCACACCGGTCATTAACTTTAGCTTGCTCTGTACTGTATTAATGGGTCAGATGTTAAATAGGGTGGGTAAGTGTAGGAACATTTGTATATTTCACTCTTACATGACAAAATGAAGCTTAGATATTGCCAATACCACTTGTTGATCAAAACCTACCTGGTGCCGAAACATCACTTACTAGCGCGACTGTACTACGTGGTGGATTGTGTTTTTATTTATAAATTTTGCGCAAGTCTTTCACATCGCGATTTAGTGAAGTGCTTTTGTCTATCCAAATAGGGTGTAAATTACTACTCAATGCACTTATTTTACAATCATATACAAGATCATAACGAGGAACATAACTTATGTGGGCAATTGTATAAGGATCACCTAAGTTAACCCTCTCAGACATAAGACTCAATTTTGAGCCTATTGGGGATACTTTAAAGCCTTTGTTACCATCAGGGGTATTTAGAAACCTTTAGTTACTTCAACCTCTGCAGTTGTCTTTGAGTTAGCTGTGGCCAGAAAACTAATTTTAGAGTTTATTAAAAAAGTGAGAAATCTTATTTCTTATTGCTAATCTGGCAACCTCTGCGTCATAAGGATGTGAGAGGGTTAACTTATCAATTACAAACCCCAATGTACTTTTAACTAATGAATGCATATGGTCCTCCCCAGATTAGAACCCGGGACACCCCACACACAGAACAAAACCATTACAGTACACCACTAACTCCGATCAAAAGAAGTCAATTTAGCCATAATCTCTTTTAGACTTAATTTCAATCTAGTTCCAATTACTTAATCATACTTTATAAGCAATGACAAATACAAAATATATTAAGATTAATAATAAATTTTCAGGTTGCATATGAAGTGCCATTGCTCGGTTTTCCCTACTCGGGCTCTGTCTCTAGTCTGCCGCCCCCAGAAACAAATTTAAAAATGGGAAATGGGCCTCAGTAAATATATTAATTTAGTAATTTTATATAGCAAGGATCATTGCATTACAGTGTTGCCATTGGATACAGGATGGGTTGAGGGGGGCAGCGCCCCCCGCGACTTTTTGAATTTAGGTTTAGGGTACGGTCGCGCTAACAAGTCATGTCCCAGCTGTCATTAAGTCTGGCTTTCTGTGCTGTATTAATGTCAGTCAGTTGAATAGGGTGGTTAAGAGTTTGAAAAAGTTTGTATATTTCACTCTAGGCTATATGAAGAAATTAAGCTTACATATTGCGAATACCAATTATTGATCAAAACATACTTTGTGCCGAGAAATCACTTATTAGCGCGACTGTACACTAATTACTATAAAGACAGTGGTGGAGGCCTAGGCTAGACTGAATTTTAGTGCGAAACATCTCCCGAAATTTGACGGCCCCTAAGCTAGGCTAAATTGGGAAAGTTGGCAATTTGTTTTTTCTAGCCTTATTTAGGCTATAATATTTTGCTAAAGTATTTATGGTACGATTTTAGTTACTGGACACCTATTTGACAGGTACCACCGAGGATTTAATACACATTTGTTTTCGGTTTTCACGCATCCAACACCAAGCTACACCTTTTTCTGGTCCGGTAATAGTATTGAAAAAGATATAATAACTTTTTAAATGTGGTTTTCGACGAGAATAAAACGGGGCGTTTGGGCCGAAAATCGGCGGCGAGAGAGAGAGAGAGAGAGTCAGTCGTCGCGTTTTGTTTACCCAGGACGCTTGAGGTTACTATGGCCAGCTGTTTTACTTGCCCCCTGCTGGCCACATAGATGACTATTATTATAATTCACAGGGGGGTGAGGGGGGCAGAGCACCCCCTCAACCCTGTCCTATATCCCACGCCCTATAACGCAAGTTTTTATCAAAAAATTTACCCGACAATCTTAGCCATTTGAAGTTGACCGCCAAGGCGGCGGGAACAGGAAGTCACTCCGAGCGTAAAGTAAACAAAGCGACGCTACTTCCACGAACGCAACCGAGTTGTCTTTATATTTTGTCTCATATTATCATTATTAAAGTGTCTCCCATTGCTTTTTTAGTGTTTCGTACACCAGAAAGGGTGTAGCTTGGTGTTGGATGCGTGGAAACCTAAAACAAATATGTATTAAATCGTTGGCGGTACCTGTCAAATAGGGGTCTAGTAACTAAAATCGTACCGTATTTTTTTCACATAGCGATTTTGATACGGTAAGTACTTCTAGTTTGTTTATTAGGCTATGCAAGTTTTCATAATTATCGCGAATAGACTCAGCGTTATTATACATAATTTATTAGGGAAAGTGAAGCTATGGAATCCTTATAATATACTCATAGATTACGTTGTGGTAGAATAGTTTTGTAACTATTTTGTCGATATAGGCTAAATAGTCCCGCGCGTAAACAAACTCAGTCCCGCAATCTTGAGAGCTCTGCTACGGACGTGTTCGAAATGGAGTACACTCGCTACGGTACAGTGTGATGTTCTACAAAGATGTTACTGTAGGATATGTCTAATATATGAACCCACAGTTGCTGGCATGCAACTTTTAAGGGCTAGTGTTGTATCCCACGTACTGGGTCTAGGGCACTCTAGAGTTAGATTAGGTTAGGTTGTTTGGTTTGGTTAATATACTAGGTCTCTGAAACAAGATTCGTAGTTGCAGTAGTATTTACATCAAAACTATAGTGAACTATCAAAACTATTCTCCCACAGTGGAATCTATGTGAGTATATTATAAGGATTCCATAGAGCGGGCGGGTTCGATAGAAGAAGAGGCCAAGCCATTCGCGATGGTCTACGCATAGGCTATTAACTTTGTATAACAAAAATGTAAATATTGATGGCTCTGGAGGCCGGGTAACATCTATCTATCTATTGCCGGACGCCTTATTCCCCTTACGAGGGTGGCCATACACAGAATGCCCCCAAGCGGACCAATTCCCTGTGAGAGGGACAACCCGAGCCATTTTAGTGAAGGACTTGCAGGATTGACCACTCAATTTAGTATCCGTCAGACGCAGAGGCCCTGTGTATCTTGTTAGCACTATTTTTCTACAGTGGTATTCGGCTTACACTTCGGCCGGGTAACACTAGACATAAAATACATAGGCTAGGCTAGCCTAGGCTATAAAACAATGAAATTAAATGCAATAAATAAAAAAAATAATTAAATTAACTAGGCCTAGCCAGTAACTATACCGGTTTGGCCAACAAATAGGCTAAAGTTTAAAAAAAAAACAAAAAAACACATTGGGCTAGGCCTAGCCTATTAAGGAGAAGCCTCTTATCGTCTGGCCTTTTTTATGTTAATTAACGGGCTCTATAATATTCTACATATAATTTAATGGCCACCAGTGAATATATATAGAGACTTGGCTGGTTAGTGAAGCATATTGATGAATGAAAAGACAGGTGAATGTTCTGGATAGGGGTTCGGGGCTAAGGTAGACATGTTTTACCGTCTCATGTTAATTCACAGGCTTTTATAAGTTGCATATATTGTAATGGCCACCAGTGAATATAGATACACTTAACTAGTTAATGGAGCATGTTTATGAAAGATAGGTGCTAGGATGGTAAAGATATGGCACAACAGGTGGAGGTGATGGCGGCGGCCATTGTTAGCCTATGGAGAAACTAATGTACCGTCTCCTCTCGCCTTTTATGTAAATTCACAAGTTCTCAGAATATTTACATATAAATTAATGGCCACCAGTGAATATATATACACTTTGCTAGTTAATGGAGCATGTTGATTAATGACAGGTGCTAGGATGATCAAGATGGACTGATAAATGTGGAGGTACATACAGGATTACAGGTAGAGGTGATGGCGGCTGGGCTGGCGTTGGAGGTAGTGATGTGTCGTTCGTGTCATAGAGCCGGATCTTTTAAGTGAACGATGGGAGCCATTTGGCTCTCATTTGAGAGCCGTTTACTGTGTGTTTTATTAATAATAACGCAATTCTGGTAATAAGAAATAGAGATATAGCTAAGATTTATTCTATTTTGTTTTATATATTAAGCTAATGGAGTTTATATTTGTTATTTACAATCACACTGCAAATGGAAAATATGTATGTGTAAAGGTAATTTAATTTCACCAACTGTAAATGCTTAATATACATAATCTTATTGGCATTGAGAATGATTTATGATGTTTACAGCAATAAATGTTTGTGGAATTCATATTTATTGTGACTACAACCATTTTTTTAACATATGGTGCAATATTGCAAATTTTGGGCCCATTATATATACAAACAATGTGATACTAAATGAAGAGCCATTTGGGAGCCGAAAGAGCCGGCTCCCTTGAGTGAACGGAGCCGAAAGAGCTGACTCCCTTGAAAGAGCCGGAATTCCCATCACTAGTTGGAGGAGTGAGGAGTGAGGCCCTTTATAGGCAAGTCTCTTCGAACCTCGCCTCGGTAAACAAATGAACCTTCGACATGCGCAATAATTCTTTATCCAGATTACATTAACTAACATGTCAAATAGTACTTTATACCTATTCAAAAACTAATTACCTTCTAGAAATTCGGATAGTTACAGTAATCAAATTATATTAAATTACAATAAGACTTCAGGTGATAAAACAATTATTTAAGCCAGCACACCGTAAATCGAAACCGTCAGGAATAGCCGTTTTCCGAAAAAAAATAAACGGTATAAATTAACCATGTAAAGAACGCGCACATACGTTAAAATAGGCCTTCAGAGGCTATTATTATTTAGGATTATTAAGCCAGCACACCGTAAGTAAAGAAAAGTCAGAAATAGAGGCCCCTTAACCCGGGAGCTGCGGGGAGACTCTTAAGAGTTCCCCCGGCGCACTGCGGGAAGACTCTTAAGAGTCAGAGAAAATAAAAATCAACTTTTGACATCGAAAACAAAATATTTTTTTATATTTTTTTTTTTTTTATTTATTTTTTTTTTTTTGGCCCCTGGGCCATGCAAAATCTCAGTCCTCTACCTCCCCTCCTTCCCCACTTTCCTCCTCTCCTTCAGTTATCACCTATTTTCCCTGTTATTCCCTTATTCTGAGGTATATTTTCGTGCTAACATTAGAAATCCGATTGGAGGGTGTGGTCATCACTGATAGCAAGCGAGTGCAAGAGAGAGAGAGAGAGTATCGATCGACTGCGTCTCAGTGGCCTTGGGGGAAATTGGCGGGAAAGCAGATTGCCTCACCCATACATTATACAACTCGCGGGCTATATCTCCGATTTTGACCATCCAAACGCTGTTTTCACTCGTTTTATTGTTGTTTCAGGTTAATACCTTTATAATCAACCCATAATAGGCGCATATGGATAAATATTAATGCTATTAATGGCACAATGAATATTTTAGTGACGGAAACACCTCAAATACGTCAGCACAGGGGGACGTTTCCAATTACCCCCATGCGCACTTCAGAGGTTAAAGATTCAAAATTCCAGAGTATAAAATAATAAAATTACTATAAAAATCGCAGACAAATGTTAAAATCTGATATTATTTTGGATTATCAATCAAAAGTTAAACATTGCAAGTTAATTTAAAATAAGACTTCAGTGTCAAGACTTACGATCGTATAGTGGATATTGGTATATTTCTATATATTTACCCAGGCACATTCATTATTAGCCTAGGCCCTAAGGAGAAACCTCGTATTCGTCTGGCCTTTGTTTATGTTAATTCACAAGCTGTAGGATAGCCAAAATCGATAAATCTACAGTTATACTACCCCTATTTTGTCGCTATTCTGTAGGTACTAATGGGTTAATATTATTAGTAGTAGACTTAGTATGGTTTGATGATGCGCGGAAATGTATATTTGACTTGAAATAGATACATTGAAGTATTACAAACCTTCGCAAACCCATTAACAGGGAACGTGAGCAGGGTTTAGACCGTCGCGCACCCATAAACAGGGAACGTGAGGGGGAGTTTAGACCGTCGCGGAGACTGGTTACTTTTCGGTTAGGTTAGGTTAGGTTAGGCTAATGTTAAAAATACTAAAATGCGACGGTCCTCGGTAATAAACAACACTGTATATCAATAAAAAAATAAAAAAACAACAACAATTACCTGAAAAACTCGTATCTGGTTGGTGATAATTTTTTATCAAAATAAAAAAATTCCACTTTCCGCGTCTGCTGAACCATCCAAAAACACGCTAAAAGGCGTGTTTTGAAGGGGGGAGGTGGTGGGGGAGGGGTAGTATAACTGTAGATTTACCCCAAAATCTATTTTAAATGACAACCAGTGAATATAGATCGACTTAGCTGGTTAACCCGGGAGCTGCGGGGAGACTCTTAAGAGTTCCCCCGGCGCACTGCGGGGAGACTCTTAAGAGTCAGAGAAAATAAAAATCAACTTTTGACATCGAAAAAAAAAAAAAAATTTATATTTTTTTTTTTTTATTTATTTTGTATTTTTTGGCCCCTGGGCCATGCAAAATCTCAGTCCTCTACCTCTCCTCCTTCCCCACTTTCCTCCTCTCCTTCAGTTATCACCTATTTTCCCTGTTATTCCCTTATTCTGAGGTATATTTTCGTGCTAACATTAGAAATCCGATTGGAGGGTGTGGTCATCACTGATAGCAAGCGAGTGCAAGAGAGAGAGAGAGAGTATCGATCGACTGTGTCTCAGTGGCCTTGGGGGAAATTGGCAGGAAAGCAGATTGCCTCACCCATACATTATACAACTCGCGGGCTATATCTCCGATTTTGACCATCCAAACGCTGTTTTCACTCGTTTTATTGTTGTTTTACCTTTATAATCAACCCATAATAGGCGCATATGGATAAGTATTAATGCTATTAATGGCACAATGAATATTTTAGTGGCGGAAACACCTCAAATACGTCAGCACAGGGGGACGTTTCCAATTACCCCCATGCGCACTTCAGAGGTTAATTGAGCACGTTGATGAAGGACAGGTGCTGGGGATGGTGAAGATCTAGCGCGCTAAATATGGCACAGGCACAACAGGTGAAACGGATGTCCCTCGAGTATACAATAATTAAATAAACTCATCAAAATCGCGGACACATACGAGAAGACTTCACGGGCTATTATGATCCTGGATTAAGCAAGCACACCGTAAATACAGAATACCGGTAATAAAAAGATAAGAAGTCCCTCGAGTATAAAATCATAAAATGTATCCTTACCGGGAACGAAAACACTTACGTCACCTCGTTATGGAGTCCAGCTAGAAAAGAACCCCCTCACCTGGCCCGTCCTGGTAGATGGGTTGGTGAGCTCCTGATTGGCTGATGGGCGATGACGTGCGCTCTCTCATTGGTCGAGCTCCTCCCCACCTCCCCGCCCAACAGGATACTCGATTTAGCACGCGCTTGTTTAAATCACCCCACCCCACCATCCCCTCCCCTTTTAACTGCGACCCCCGATAATCCCCCAGCCCCTGACCCCCTCCCCGACAGGATACTCTCTCTTCGTTCAGTCGCTTCCCCCCCCCCCCCCCCCCCCCTAAGTACTCAGTCCCCCGTCCCTTTAATACTCGCTTTTCTGGACCCCCTTCTCCCTCATGTTTAGCATATTATCATATCATCACCACCCCACCAATTAACTTACACATATAGGCTACCTAATTAAGACTCTGTACCAGTGACGTATGCTATATTTTGGTCTAGCTATAATTAGACGATTATCTGCACCTTAGGAAATATCTGTGGTAGTTAAAAGGGTCGACTGAGATAGTTCGAAGCCTTATAATTGCTAGAGATCCTTCCTAAAATGACTAGTAGTCGCCACAATAAAATTTAAAAGACTTCGCCGGTACAGTACGGGTTAATGAAAACAATCACATTAATTAATACATGTGGTACTCCATGGATTCGAACCTAGGATACTCACACCAAAATTCAGCGCACTAATCATTAACCCCTTCTGTACTGTACCGGTGACGGCCCTTTCACATTATTATGGACCCTATTACACGATTATATTCAGTTTAAAAAGGTCCGCTAGCAATTAACAGGCTTTGAACTATCGCATTTAACCCTTCTTACTACCACAGATCCTTCTTAAACTGCACAAAATCTTCTAAATATGGCTAGAATTAATTGAGAAAGACGTCACTGGTACAGTCGCGCTAATAAGTGATGTCTCTGCACCAAGAATGTTTTGATCAATAATTGGTATCAACAATATCTAAGCTTCATTTCTTCATATGGAGCGATATATACAAACATGTTCCTACACTTACCCACCCTTTTCAACATCTGACAGACATTAATACAGCACAGAGCAAGCCAAACGTAATGCCAGCTGAGACATGGCAAATTAGCGCGATCGTACAGGAGTTAAGCTATCAACACAAGGTTATGTAAGATTAGCCTATATATGGTTATATAAGATTATTAGGCCATGAATTAGCGAAATAATTAATTTCAGTAATGGTTAGATACTTTTATGCAGCTTAGGAAGGTTGTATGGGCGTCTAAGAAAGATCTGGTACTAAAAAGGGTTAAGTGAGATAGTTCGAAGCCTTTTCATTGCTGGAGGCCCTTTGTAAACTGAATAAAATGGTCTAATCTAGCTATGTTTAGACGATTTTATGAGGTTTAAAAGGGGTCTCTAGCAATGAACAGGCTTCGAACTATCCCACTTAACCCAAATTTACTACTACAGATCCTTCTTAAGCTGCATAAAATCGTCTAACTATAATTGTATGCTGGCTACTATTAGACGATTTTATTCAGTTTAACAAAGGACCTCCAGCAATTAACAGGCTTCGAACTATCTCACTGAACCCTTTTTACTACCACAGATCCTTCTTAAACTTCACAAAATCGTCTAAATATAGCTACATTAGACGATTTTATTCAGCTTAAAAAGGTCCTCCAGCAATTAACAGGCTTCGAACTATCTCGCTGAACCCTTTTTACTACTACCACAGATCCTTCTTAAACTTCACAAAATCGTCTAAATATAGCTAGATTAGACGACTTTATTCAGCTTAAAAAGGGCCTCCAGCAATGAAAAGACTTCGAACTATCTCACTTAACCCTTTCTACTACCACAGATCCTTCTTAAACTGCACAAAATCGTCTAAATATAGCTAGATTAGACGATTTTATTCAGCTTAAAAAGGGCCTCCAGCAATGAACAGGCTTTCAAACTATCTCACTTAACCCTTCTTACTACTACAGATCCTTCTTAGGCTGCATAAAATCGTCTAAATGTAGCTAGATTTGACGATTTTATTCAGTTTACAAAGGCCCTCCAGCAATTTACAGACTTCGAACTATCTCACTTAAAAGAGGGAAAATTCCGAATTAGAAGAGGGAGTCCGAGCCACCAGAGAAAACGGAGACTTCCCTATCACTAACAACGTAGACTCAAGATGAATTACAGTACAGTACCTATACAGTGTATAGTATAAAGGGAATAAAGTAGTTATAATGTAAAACTTGCAAAATAATACAATACAATACAATACAATATTTTTAGTGAACAGTACATTATGTTGTTGTTGTTGTTGTTGTTCCCTAAGCTGCCTGGCCGAACAGCCCCGAGTCCTTAAGGAAGGCCATGGCCACGGTCGGGCTTTCCCACAGAGCTCTCAAAGAGTGTAAATTGTGTTGTTGGCGTAAGTGGTTGTGTGAAATGCAGTCTTCTATGATGTGTTTAATGGTATGGGGTGCTGTGTTACAACCCGGGCAGGTGTCGACGACGGAGTCATCCAGTCTCTTCTGATAGCTCAGAAGAGCTGGATGGTGTCCGCATCTCAGCCTGGACAGGTGGACTCTGTCCTCGCGAGGAAGGGAGGATTCAGAAGGATGGATTTCGGGAGGTCGTGCTTGCAGCTGCGTGTTGTCTATGAGTGAGTGGATGGAACGGCGAGTGATATGAGTATGGATGTGCTTCCGGAAGTTGGTTTGGGGTGGGCAGGAAGGGAGAGAAGACAGGACAGGATAGGTCCTGGAGTGGCGGCGTCTACGCCGTGGGACCACCTCCCGGAGCTGCCGACCATGGATGGCTGCCGACCCTCCCGTCCGGGGACAAGATCACCGACAGTGGAGGAAGCAGGCTGCCGACCGTGGGGAGCAGTTTCCGGTAGCCAAACCGCCACAACTATCCCCTGCCCCCTCCCTGGGGGCACGCGTCCTTGGAGCGGCTGCGGTCGCGCCTGGCAATTCTCACAGTACATTATAGTACAGTACAGTGTACTATACTGTAATGTACTGAGCAGGAACACTCACCCTTGAATATGAAAGACTGGAAACAAGTCGCTTCTTCACTCCTTTCCCTTCGATGTGTACTGTAGGTTTGAAGGATTTAATGAAGATAAACCAGCTGCCTGTAGATTACTATGGAGCCAAGAGTGTTTGGTTCAACCAGCGCATCACCGAGGAAGTAGCCTATTCCATGGACTTTTTGTTCCGGCAGTTCGATCTTTCCAGCATAGGATCTATGGTATCCACCCTGACGAAGTTGACGCAATCCTCCTGCTGGATAACACACCTGCACATCTGTATACTGTACCTCTAAGTTGGACAGCTCAAATGGTAAAATAAAAACCATGTATTTATATATACCCTCCGTGATTGTATCTACAACTGGGCCGAAGCTTGGAAAGAAGTCTCCTTTAACACACTCAAGAACGGATGGTGAAAGCTGCTTGATATCCCCCAAACCAACGATACAGTAATGGGTTCATTGGGTTCGAGGCAGGTGATTTTCACTGTATCCTTGGGAGGCATAATGGCCAAGTACTGTACAGTATGGGATGCGATGCGCACGAGAACAAGGAGCAGACTGAGGAAAGGCGGGAAGGGATGGTGAGTCAGGGAAAACAAAGGGGAGTGGGACGGAGGAGATGGGGTGGGGGTTGCATGCGGGGGGAGTAGTTGCTATGGAAACTCGCCGCGTGGGGGTGTCCGCGGCTTGGGCATGACGCTACGGACATCTCGGAATTTTTCTGATATGTTCCGAGTTGTGAGGTAATCTGTCCGACAGACCACGTGGGCCCTCGGAGTTTACCCCTTACAATTCGGAATTTGCCGAGATCAAGGGAAAATTTTCCTAGAGGCCGATGCCATTCCGAGAAGTGCGGGTTTCCGACTAAAAAGAGTCCGAGTTAGCGGGGGTTTACTGTACTCTGTTTTACCTCCATTCCTGCTCATCATTCCTCCTAGATATTTAAAACACTCCATTACTTGTTCCAGCATTTCCCCATCCAGCCTCACATCTACATTCACCCTACGAGCACCTCTATTACACACCATCACTTTACTTTTATTGACGTTCACCCTCAGCTTCCTCTTACCACATACCACACCAAACTCTTTGACTATGCGCTGCAGTTTCTCCTCAGAATCCGCCAACAATGCTGTGTCATCAACAAACAGCAACTGGTTCAACTTCCAATCTCTACTATTCTTTCCTACTAAACTCAATCCTCCACCCATAGCTCTCATTTTCGACTCCCTCACCACACCTACCTATGTCACCTATGTGAAGTTTGCCACTCTGCTAGTGGCACCGAGGAGCGCATCGCCTTTCGTTGTTTGAAAATTGGTGCAGCAGACTGTTCGAAGGTGCGGAGCACTCCCTTGTGAAGATGGGCTCATCTGGCACTTTTTGCAGCTCGACATCGAGGGCTCTCTTGAAGCTGTCTAACGAGACGCCCCTCATGTCTCTTACTCGCCGTGGGAGTTTGTTGAAGAGACATGGTCCTCTATGTGATAACCAGCCCTCTCGCCGCGAGTCCATAGCACCCCGATTATTCCTCCTGGGGATATCGCATTCCCAGCCTCTCCTCCTATCACTGAATTTCATGACTATCGGGGTATGTAGATTCGGTACTAAACCTTCTGCGTTCTTCCATGTGTACAGTATATTATTAAGAAACGTTCCCTTCTACGATCCAACGAATACAGCCTTAGTGATTTTAAACGCTCCCAATAGTGTAACTGTTTTACCGAGTTTATATGCGAGGTGAAGTTCCTTTGTACACTCTCTAAGTCATTAATTTCACCTGCTTTGTCTTGAGATGTTAATATGTTACAGTATTCTAGCCGCGGTAGCACCAGGGATTTGAAGAGCGTTATCATAGGCAATTCACCGCGAGTTTCAAATGTACGTAGTATCCAACCTGTTAGCCGTTTCGCAGCTGCAGCTTTGACCTGGTTATGCTCTTTGAATCCCATATTTTCAGACATTATCACCCCAAGGATTGACCAGATAGCTTCAATGCGTTTATTAGTCGAGGCGTATTTGGTCAAGAACAGAAAACTCTTTGCAGCATTCATGGATTTGGAAAAGGCCTATGACAAAGTAGATTGGGAAGGTTTGTGGGATGTGTTGACAGTATACGGGGTGGGAGGGAAGTTGCAAATGGCAGTGAAATCCGTTTATAGGAATGCAACGGCAAGTGTGAAGGTAGGGGTTAAGATAAGCGAGAGTTTTGAGGTCCATGTAGGAGTGAGACAGGGATGTGTCATTTTGCCTTGGTTGTTTAATATATACAGTACATGGATGGAGTGGTTAGAGAATGTAGAGCAGGATCAATGGGTATAGGAGCTAAGCTGGAGTATGATGGAGAGTGGAAGATTTTAACATTCCTATATGCAGACGATGCGGTCCTAGAGGCAGAGTGTGCAGAGGAGCTCCAAAGAGTTGTCACACTTTTTGACAGGGTGTGTGAAAAGAGAAAGTTAAAGGTAAATGTAGGGAAATGCAAGGTGATGGTTTATGAGAGGAGAATGCATGAAATTATAAACTTAAAGACAAAATATAGAATCAAGAAAGAACATGAGAAAAGGTGTAAAATTAAACTGAGAATTGGAAGATGTTGAAAGTTTTAAGTACCTGTACTTGGGAGCTGTACTGTGCAAGTATGGTAAGATGAAGAGTGAGATAAAAGAGAGGAAAATGCAAGGAAGGAAGGTAATTGGAGAACTGGACTGTATCCTTAAAGGAAGAACAGTCCGTCAAGTCAAGACGTGAAAAAATCACAGGAGCAGTGTGCTGCTTCCAACACTCTCGCCTGGAAGCCAGACGCGGACTGCAAGTGACAAGGACCTATCAAAACTGAGAACTGTGGAGATGTACTACTTCAGAACAGCAGCTGGCGTAAATAGGGTTAATGGACTAAGTTATGATGTAATAGAGAAGTATACAAGTCCTTTGGAATGGAAGAGTGTGCTCTGGGCATTGATTGTGGGGTGATAGAGTGGATAAAGAGAAATGCATTGAGATGGTACGGTCATGTTCAGAGAATGGATGAAAACAGAATGCCAAGAAAGATTCATGATAGTCAGGTGAATGGTGCACCTGGTAGCGGTAGACCACCTATGGTATGGCAGAAGAAAGTGGAAAAGTATATTGAAGAAAAACTCCCATATAGTGGTAGGGGCATTGTGGCGCAGATGAAGGAAGCATGTCTTGACAAAGTAGCCTGGAGGCGTTTCTGTCATGGCCATCGTCTAGCGAGGGCTTCCCAGGGGGAAGCAAGGCGTCTGAGATGATGATGATGATGATAATAAACTGCATATTATTTTCCCTGGTCCACTGGAACACCTTACTTATGTCTTCCTGCAGCCGGCCCGTGTCTTCCTGTGTGTTTATTATCATACTGTACTCAGTTTTGTGTCATCAGCAAAGGAACATACTGTACTGTGTCTTGTGTTGGCATCTATGTCGTTGAATAGAATGAGGAAAAGAAGGGGTGCTAGCTCTGGCGCTAGGCTAGTGCAGAAGTGTCCGCCAGAGGTCTTGAGTGAAATATTGGTTGGGAGAATTATCTATTTTGATTATCCTAGCATTCTTATAGTTTAATGATGAGGGCTGGTCCTATCCAGAGTGAGGTTTGGTATCCTCTACCCAACCTTAGCCGTTTCTGTCTGTCTCTTGTACCATCTTACTTTTCCATTTGGGGGCAGGGGGGTAGGAATCCTCCTCCCCTTGTAAAATTCACCTACTTGACGAGACAGAGAAAGGGGCAAGGGAACGCAAAAGTGGTCCTGGACCCTAAGAATTGGACCCTAAATGTTGTTTCTGTTCGGGCTGTCTCGAGTTGGCCATCCACAGCTATGGGTTCTGTGCCTCAGTATATACATACCATATTTTCATAACTTTTATGACAGTAAAATGTAGTCAGGACAAATATTCCCTAACCAACTATTCAATTGACACTTACAATGAAGACCCACCTTTTTTATGGTTAGCCTGAAAATGAATAAAATTAATTTTGTGCACCATTATTCTTGCTTGCCATATCAGAATAGTGAAGTTAAATAAATTTCATAGCTCTTATGCCTACACATTCTAAAATAGAGTATTATATATCAGAAGGCAATTTACCATGAACTGAAAACACTCCAGATGAAAAAATACCTCTTATAAAATGTGTGGGAGGTAATTGGTGAAGGTTGTACAGTCGGTCGGGCCGCGGCATGATTGGGCCATGGTATGATGGGGCCACGGCATACTTGTTATTTGCCCCCCTGCTGGCAATATATATGATGATGACAATAAGTCATGGGGAAGGTGAGGGTGGACAAAGCCACTCCTCACCCATTATTGTATTCCACGGCATACAGTAATGTAAACAAAGCGGCCGATACGCCCGAATACTATGGGGCCGGCTGCTCTGTCCTGTTCAACCCCTGAATTGACTAATAAAAGTCTATCACAAACGTATTACCCAACTTATGACTCTATAAGACATGTGTATAAATAAGGTGTCATGTGTAGCACAAGGGAACCAACCAACACCTTGAAGCTCCACTGGGACCATCTAGTGAGACACATATGATGCACCCAACATCTCTCAAGCGGCAATCGCTAATCTTGGGGCCTCGCAAGAGTTACAGGCTACCGATCACTCTATAGTCCTGAAGTTGAGACCTCTGGAGAGAATAAAACAAAATGACTACAAAACACTACATACAGTATTACCAAAAAATACTACAGAACACTAAGGAACACTAAAAAATACTACAAAATACTATAAAATACTGTACTACAAAACACTATAGAATACTACAAAACACTATACAGTACTGTACAATACTACAAAACACTACAGAATAATAAAGAACACTACAGAACACAGAGCAGTTAGGAATGTCAGTGAAGTGATGTGCACAAGCCGACTTGGTTGGTTTGGACATGTGGAGAGAATGGATGATCAGAACTGGGTGAAGCAATACCGGACTGTGAACGTGGGGGGAGCTGCCCTTGAGGGTTGGACCTAGAATGACGTGGGCTCGGGTACTCCGGTCCGATCTCAAAATAAAGAACTTGACAACAGAGGCAGCCCTTGACAGGGCCGCCTGAAAATCCGCCATTTACGACGTGAGACTGTAACCACATTCTCTGTGGACAAAACGGTCTTTCAACTTGTATGTATGTATGTGTATGTATGTAAGGAATAAGAGGGATAAAGATTAAGACAGCAACCGGTACTAGACAAAAAGGACATTAGACATGACAAATCAGTACTGTACTGTACTGGGATACGCTAAGGAGGTTCGATAAACAATTTTTTTTTCTATGTGATTGAGGGAGGCAAAAGGCATTACTGCCTATAGCGAGTGCCTCCCCCATAGTTGAAAGAGTGACAGGGCCAAAATCAAGGGACTTTCGAGCCCATGGTGCTCGATGCACGATGAATTCAAACTCTGAAGCTTTCACCACAGGCGAAATTAAACTGAATTTGAAATACAAACTGGGCTTGAATCACAGAAATTTACAAAATATACCATCATGTAGAATTTAGCATTGGATTTGGGTTACAATTTAGAGATTATATTAGTTTACTTACTTCATTTTCTTCAGGTAAACCTTTCAGCATGATCAAATTTGAATAAATGCTTGCTAATACTAAACACAGCTGTTCACACGAATCTAAGAATTTCTTCTTCAATCGAGTTGTCAATTTGTGGAATGGGCTTCCCCCGAGACGTTATAGACTGCAGCACCGTTGATTCATTTAAACTCCGCTTAGACAAATATCTCGCATCAAACCCGCGACTGACTGCGTTTGTAAATGAATAACTTTATTTTATCCCCCCCTCAGTTACTAACCCATCTGTCCCCTACTAACTTCCTAATCCTGCCACAGACATTAGTTCCAGGGCAGTAGTTCCTTTCCAATGTTCCCTTACCCACTCTAAACCACTGTTTGGACACTTGATCCTCAGTGTTTTGGAGGACAAGCAGCCTAGAAGGGTCACTAGATATGTTGTTGCTTGATTTCCTTTGTACTCCTTTATTCGCCAGATTATTCTACGAATACAAATAATTTGTCCAAATATTTGAATACGAATGCAAATACTTTTACTTTTATTTTTTCTGGTGATGGGCTGGTCTATCAGAGTGAGAACTGAGCGATCTCTGCCATACCCATTGCTTACTCTGACTGTTCCTTTTACTTTTATATTTTCGAGATCTCAAGTGACAGCGTCTCTTCCGTGGATTGACCTCCCAGTCTACCTAGATTGGAAGCCAAAGCGTCACATTTTTTCCTTTGCCCCTCAACTTTCTCTTCATAATTGCTAAGGGGCACAGGGTCCTGGGTGGGGCTTTGGTTTCCCGGTTGTTTCCGCACCCTCCTCAGCTCCCCGCCATGGAGTGGCTTCGGTCACCCAGGCTTTATTGTGGTCGGCAGTGAGGGTTCTGTGGGGGCGCACAGTTATGGCCTTGGCCTTGCTCAGGGCCTTGGGGCTGTTCGGCCAGGCAGCTTGGGGAACTACAACAACAACAACAACAACAACAACAGCTGTTCAATTATAATGTAAAACTTGCAAAATAAACAACCAAAACAGACGAACACAGTAAATAGACAAAATAACTTATCAAAATCGCTATGTGGAAACAATGCTTTAGTAAAGTAATCTTGATAAAGCATGGGGAAGGCAAGATTTGAAGTTTGATTATACAACAAAAATACAGAATAGTAAAAATGTTGCGTCTGCTACCGCCGCCGCCAACACCGTGAACGACCGCAGCAGTGCAAGTACTGGTACTGAGCTGGATACACAGGCATAGTTTGCCTTTTTCCAGAGGATCTACTGTAAGAAACTGTAAGAAACTGTAAGAAACTTTAGAAAAATAATATTATAAATAAAAAAACACAATCCACCACATAAGGTGTACATTACTACATGAGCAAGTTAATCTGTTTCCCAAGCAAACTAATCGTACACATAACGCACTATCGTCACGTTCAAGGAATTAGGGTAAGTACATTATAATGTACAGTATTTAAACATAATTGATTACTGTACTGTGTATTTGATTGGCAACAATCAACTGCTTGGAATTGAAGTGAAGAACCTGTCACACTCAAGTGCTAGCAAGAATAATTATATTCCTTTAATTCTGATGTGCCCTATAGTCGACTACTAAAACAACAACAACAACTTTGGCTACATTTCTATAGTCGACTGCTATAACATAAAAAGCAACAACTTTGGCTACTTTTCTATAGTCGACTACTACAACAACAACTTTGGATACCTTTCTAGTCGACTGCTATAACAAAAAAAAATAACAACTTTGGCTACTTTTCAATTGTCGACTACTACTACATCAACAACAAAAACTTTGCTTACCTTTATAACTAAATATAACTAATAACAACACTACCATACTTATCCAAATAATCCAACACAAATTTTATTACCTATTGGAAATCACCTTAATAGTGTCACTTACGAAGGTGCTTTGCTGATTTATAAGGCAGGTGGTGACTCGAATGTAGTGGTGACTTTAAATCAGCGGCGACTTTAATGTAGTGGTGACTTTAATACAGCGGCAGTCATGAGGGTGTTCATGGAAGGGTGGTCCATGCCCCGTCCAGCAGCACTGAGAGCAGCACGCACGGTACCTTGGTAAGTGGTGGCCACGTCTCGTACCCGGGCTACAACGTTTTGGGTCTGGAGGGGGGTGGCCGTGTAAGTTACCACACCCCGGGCCACCTCTACCATCCCTTGCAGCAGTACTACACACGATGCTAAGCAGCCCAGTAGGGTCTCCTCAGATTCAGTGGCTGACTTCACAAACAGTTTAGAGGCCGTCACAAACTGCCGAGATTCACTGGTAAGAGCTTCTCTGGCTTCCTGGAATTTGGCTTCGTCCTGGCCAGGGCTGCGGTCTGAGCGCTGTGCCTCAGCGCATGCTCCTGCTAGCTCTGTTAGCACACCAAGACACTGGTTTACCACACCAGAGAAGCTACGAAAGGCTTCTCTTGAGGCTGGAGGCATTGCCTCCACATCTTCTGCTTCCTCCAGAGAGTCCTGATCAAAGCTGCCTGAGTCCAAAGAGTCATCTGGGTCAGCACCATGAGGCACTTTACCATTCACTAGCCGGGCCTTTGGCGACAGCTTTGGGGAGGAGATCAGGAGTGGAGCTTCCTGGTTAATACTATTTTTGAGGGCAACATTAGAGGAGTCTGGGCATGGCAGCCTGGATGAGGCTGAGTTTTTCTCAGCTGATCGTACAGGGCTCCTTTCACCATTGGTAGCTATGGTCGGAGTGGCAGCCGGGACACGACGGGCAGGTGACTGTTGACTAGTTTTAGCAGGCAACTGAGGCCTTTCCTCTGTAGTGCTGGACTTTCTAGCTGCCTTGGGGCTCTTCTGTGGAGAGCGACTACCACCACGAAGGGAAGTCAAGCTGCCCTTACGAGATATTGGAGAAGGAGTTGGAGCAGGGGCCTTCCCTAACGTTGAAGAGTTGGAAGTGGTTAGCTTGCCAGAAGGGCGTGTGCGGTGAGTGGCTGGGAGTGTTGATGTGGACGAGGCAGTGGAGGATGTGTGGTGGGGAGTGTTGGGGTAGTGGAGGAGGTGGCGCTGAGCTGTGGTTTACGTAGTCTGGAAGGCACGGAGGGGGGGCGTTCAGCAGTGTCGGGGGAGGCGGTGCGGCCAGGTTTGTGGGCTGGTGACGGGGACCTCACTCCCAGGGTACCTGAGCTGCCTCTTACATTGTCCTGGAAAGGGAAAAGATGGATACAGTATATAATAATAATGTAAAACTTGCAAAATAAACAAACCAAAACGAGGACGAGACAATATAAATGCATAAGAACTAATCAAAATCGCTATGTGGAAACAACGCTTTAGCAAAAACAAAACAATATACAGGTATATACAAATATTATTCGATACTTTGCAGTCAACAACTCCCCTAACTTTTGAAAATTATATAATACGGATCTCATACTTCTTATGACAACCAAGGTGATCACAAATTTTTTTTTTTTTTTATCTTTCCAATAACTATTATGGGGGATACTAACATCAGAACTATGGTACACTAGGTCCTATCAATATGTTTATACAGTACAGTATCTTCATTCAGAGACAACATTATGGAATAGCTCCATAGGTGTAAATTGTTTATATGTAGGCTAGATGTACCAATGGGAACAAAATGGATATGCAGGTCTACCTCAATTTACGATTGGGCTTATGTTCCTTATCTTAAATAGATTTTTTTTTTATAGCGAACCCTCAAATTAATGGGGTAAATGGGGATGCGTTCTCGGACTAGCCTAAACCCAAACCCAAACACCTATAATAGTATCGTGAATTGGGGCATTGGATAGTGAGGGAGACCTGTACAAAAGGGAATCAAGTCAGTTCGGCCATATCAGCAACCGAAGAGACAAAACGGGTCAGGAGTCAACTACCTAGCCAGGCCAGGGAGACGAGATATAGGCTGCCCGAGGACAGCCGAATGGGACAGAATAAGAATAGAAGGGGAAAAACATAGAATGAGGAAAGAAAAACTACTCAAAATTAGTCAAGCTGATGACCAAAGCTCGAGGGGAGAGGGAAGGAAAGAACCCTAGCCCTTCCCAATCAAGCCCCAGTCGCCGGTCCCGAAGCCCCCCAACCGTGCCAAGGAGAGTAGTACCAGGGGGGAGGAAGAAATACTACTGAGCAAAACTGAACCAAGATTAATTATCAAGTTTTTGTTTTATATATATCCGGAATGTCTTTAGGACATTGTTTTACTTTTTAATCTGAATATAACTTCTTATGTGGGTAGTTCTTGTTTTTTGGGTCTATGTATTTATTTATTTATCTATTTTTTAGTTTCCTTGCTAGGCCTCCATCAAGCTTAACCCGCTGAGTGCCAGGGACGTATATATACGTCCTAGGGTGTTGTCACGCCCAGTGCCAGGGACGTATATATACATCCTCGCCGAAAAAAAATCGTAGCAGCGAAACGACTGCACCTATGGCTTTCATATTTTTACCACATGTACCTTACCCTTTTGGCTACCCACCACAAAAATCCCAAATCCCTCCTCCCACCCACTCGCTGACTATCGGTTCCGTCAGAAGGAAAAAAAAGGAAAATCTGTGGCGGCGAAACGATTGGACCAATCGGTTCCATATTTGTGTGACAAGTCTCTTACCCTTCTGCCTTCCCTCCACCACACCCCCAACCACCTCCCACCACCCACTTCCAGCGTAGAAAGGAAAAAATGGAAAAAAAAGGAAAATCCGTGGTGGCGAAACTACCTCACAAATCGGCTTCATATGTGTAACACAAGTCAATTACCCTTCTACCTTCCCCCCACCAACCCCAAAACCACCCTCCCACCCATACACTCCGATATCATAAAAGTCTATGTAGTCTATAGTGTCTTTTCAGCTACTTTCGGGACCATCGGGGACCTGATTTCTGGCGAAAATGGACAAGGGGAGTGGTTTTTTTACCATTATCCTTCCTTTCTCTCCCAACTTGATAGATTTAGCCAAAAAAAAAAAAAAAAAAAAAAAAAAAAAATCTGGCACTGGCAGAAGCACACCGTCAAAATTGGCTGGCACTCAGCGGGTTAAAGTAGCACCCCCTACACCCCAATTCAAGATAAATTTGTACATTTTTCGGTAAAAAAATGTCCGCCGAAAGATTTATTGATACATACATACATGCAAGTTTAAAGACCGTTTGTCCACAGAAGCTGTGGTTACAGTCTCACGTCCTAAATGGCAGCTTTCCAGGCGGTCCTGTCAAGGGCCGCCTGTGTTGTCAAGTTCTTTATTTTGAGATCGGATCGGAGTACCCGAGCCCACGTCATTCTAGGTCCACCCCTATGCTCAGCTCCCCCCAAGTTCACAGTCCGGCATTTCTTATATACTGTACTGTAGTTCTAAAACCTAAATTTCATGTACAGTAATATATCTATCAGTCCCATGTTTAACACAGGTATGCCTAAGTCTTGTTGGGAGATCGGAAGCCGGGGGGAGTGCTGGAGTGCCCTTAGTGATCCCTGGTCTCTGGGTCTTCTCCTGGGCGACCTAGATGTATGTGAATTTGTGTTGTTTTGTGTTTTTTGTCGCATTGTGTTATCCCTGTTCGGGTTCTGTCTCAAGTAGGCCACCCCATCGAAAAAAAAAGAAAAAAAAAAAAAAAAAAAAAAAGTATGGGGTATGTGCCTGAGTACCGGTATATAGATCTATTTTCTCCACATGGCCAAACCACCGTAGCTTGCCAGTACGCATCACCTCACTGATAAATTTTATACCAAGTCATTCTCTCAACTACGCATTTGGTGGTTCCTCTCTCACTGACATTACCAATCCATCTCACCATACTAACTTCAGTACAGTACCATCAAGTCTACAGGCATCTTCCTCTTTAACTGTCTATATCTCAATACCATATACAGTAGCATAAAGCCGCTATCACACGAACGCTTTTTCCCTAAACATTTATCCTCAACACTGGTCTGGCAGCTTATGAGGTCAACATTTATAGTATTTTGGTTACTTAAATTCATCTATCATCAGTCTACTTTCCAATACCAGTGCAAAATATTCCAGAAATGTTGCCAGAAAAATGTTGGCTATTAACCCCTACACCCCGGAAGGGCTCTTTAACGCCCATAAAAACCTCGACCCGCGCAACCCGGAAGGGCTCTTGAACGCCCATTGCTTGCGTGAGTGCTTTCGAATGCCGCGCGTAAATTTTTGGTATCGTGGGAGGGTAGGTGGCACCACCAGACGTAAACTACGCCACAGCATCAGTATCTACCCCGACGCCATCATGGATAGTACGCCAAATAGTGATTCCGCTGTGTCCGATACCGTGCTTCCTACGACGCCCGTGCTAGTTCGTTGCGCCTTACCCCGACGCCATCGCCTAAATGTGTTATCTCCCGGAGGTATTGAGACGACATTGAGACTTTATGAGCGTGCTGATGCCAATCATATTGTTGATGATGAAGGCAGTGACGACTCCAGTAATTATAAGTCGAGTGATTATGGCCATGAGAGTGACAAAGAAGAGCAATTCCTGGGATTTGCGAGAGAACATGAGAGTGATGAAGGTGATGTACCAGTTTTTGAGGAAGCTGGTTTACCTACAGACGGTCAACTTGAGAGAGTGAGTGAGTGGGAGAGTTCAAGGTCACTCTCCAAGTTTCGCATGAGTGACACGACCCCACGCCCTTCGCCAGCTAAATCGCCTTTCAAGCTACACTTATATAAGAAGAAAATACTTGAAAAGGCGGCCGCGGCAGCTAGGGAACAAGCCAAAATACTTGGTGAGAGTGAGGGTGAGCGTGGTGACCCTTCTCGCCCGCCATTGTCTCTCTTATCTACCCACGCCACCCAAGATGACCCGGATGACCCGGGTGCCCCGCATTCTTCCCCACCACTGCCAAGGGTTGAGGACCCCCCACTTTCGGACTATTTGCCTCCTAGGTCCCCAGACAGGAGACATACTGCTGCCGAAAAGGGGAAAGGCAGCAAATATGCCAAAAAAGGAAAGGCAAGTAAGCGAGTTCTGTTCGAGGCTCCCGCGGCGTCCACCCCTGCCGGCCCCAGCCATACGCCCCCGCAACTTTCCCCACGGTCCTCCCCACCTCTCCAGCCGTCAACATATGTTCCTGACGAAGTCTTTGAGCTCGCATCACCAATACCTGGGCCTAGTGACAGTGAAGCATTGCTTTCTGTCACTCGTCGCAGGCCAAGGAGCCCAGGACCTCGGGGGGACACAGCCTCACCTGCCACTCCTTCCCCACCTCGCCCACCCGCACGCCGCCCACGCATCACTCGTTCCCCGCCAGATTATGTGGGGGCCACTGATGATGAAGGGCACCTCTCTGAAGACTCTGGCCATGATTACATAGGTCCACCGTCAGGGCAAGATGACCACTCTGACGATGACTATATGGACATCGACGACCCTCGACCCATCCGCTTGGCCCGGCGTCGTGCTGCCCGTCGTGCTGGCCGCCGCCCTGGCCGACGCCCTCGCCGCCCTAGGGCGCGCGCCTCCCGAGTTGGCCGTGGGCGTGCTGGGCCACCAGCTGGAGCTCCTCGTCAGCGTAGACAAGACCCATTCTATGTTTTTCAGTGGCAAGACGTAGTTGATGGGGATGGATACAACCCTGATGTGCCAGCTTTTGATGAGGTACTGGAGGGTTCAGGCATTACCCCCAATTTTCCTGCAGGCCCCAATGCTCCACCACACAAACTATTTGAGGCCCTCTTTGATGAGGAGGTGGTAGGCTATGTTGTCAAAGAGACAAATAAGCAGCACCAATTCCAGGTCCACTTTTTGGGGAAGGTGACCAAGGGCCACATGAGGCAGTGGACCCCAGTGACTCATAAAAGAGTTCATGGTGTTCCTGGCACTCACCATGCTAATGCCTCATGTCAAGAAGCATAGGTTGCCTGACTATTGGATCACCAATGATCTCATATCCACCCCTGCCTTCGGGAAATATATGTCTCGCGACCGGTACCTTGATATCCTCGCAGCGCTCCATCTTGTCACCAACCTTGACGTCCACCTCCCAGACAAGCTGTGGAAGATTAGGACGTTGTACGAGATGATGCGAGAACGCTTCACCTCCTACTTCAAGCCCTTCCGCAAGGTCGTCATTGATGAGTCTCTTGTGCTGTTCCGGGGAAAACTTAGCTTCCGGCAGTACATCCCCTCAAAAAGACATCGCTTTGGCATAAAATTCTTTGTGCTGTGCGACTGCCAAACTGGCTATATCCTGGACTTCCTGGTCTACAGCGGGAAGGAAGGGGACGTGCTTGTGGACCCCCTCATTGGCTTTGGCGGAGCAGTGGTGCAAGCCATGATGGACCGCTACTTTCACAAGAATCACGTCCTCTACACGTCCCCCACTCTCTCAAAGTACCTGCATGAGCGCAAGACGGGGACTGTAGGCACAGTACGAGGGAAAAGGAAGGGTATGCCACCTTTCCCTCCAAAGACCAAAAAAAGGTGATATGTTCAGGAAGAAGTCGGGGCCCATTCTGGCTATCCACTGGCACGACCAACGGAAGGTCAACCTCCTGAGCACCATCCACAAGGGTGAAATGGTGGAGACTGGCAAGGTGGATCGCCGCACCCAGGCCAGGGTGACCAAGCCCGATGCTGTCCTGGACTACAACATCAACATGAGGCTGGTGGACAAGTCCGACATGCAGATAGGCTTCATTGACTGCCTGCGTACCTCGTGCAGATGGTACAAAAAGTTCTTTCTGCATATGGTGGACATGTCAGTTCTGAATGCCTACAATATATACAAGCTTCGGAATGTGAATACACCCATGAAGTTCAATAGCCTGCGGAGGTTCCAAAAGCAGGTGTTGACGGAGCTCCTGGAGAAGTATGGTACGCCACAGAGGGCAGTGGCACATCCTGGGCCCGCCGTTACTGACCGCTTGCAGTGTGCATATTACATGAATAGGCACAGGCTTGGTTCCCTGCCTCAGAATGAATCAGGAAGAACGCAGCAGAAGCGGTGCCATGTCTGCTACAACAGCAGGCTGAGGGCGAGGTCAGGTAAAAAGTCCACCATGGAGTGTGTGGAGTGCAAGGTGGCACTCTGTGCTATAGGGTGCTTCTTTGATTACTATAATAAAGATGAATGGAGATATAACACCAGTACTCTTCAATCCTTTATTGGCTAGGGTTGAGTACAGGAGCGCCGAGACGCTAGTTGGTTATGTGAGAGTCTGGTGTGAACTGAAGGACTTGCTGCCTCCACAGGCCTGGGTGCCAGAGGCGCCCGCAAGTCTAAAGTGTCTGTGGTGCCATATGGTGTTGGACAATAGTGGTGTATACATTATTATTATATCTCCCCCCCCCCTATTGGCGTCCGACGAGGCGATGGTGGAGTCGGGCGGTGTAGGTTGAGTGGAGGGCGGTAGACGAAGCTGTCGTAGGAAGCGGAGTGTGGCTCGCCCCGACCCATCCACCCGGATGGTATACTGGCGGTGTGGATGCACCTCCACTACAGTGCCAGTCTTGTTCCACCGTGTCGGGTTGTTGCCCCCCTGGTGATGGACGGAGACCCGGTCACCGACGTGGAGTGGTGATAAAGACCGGGCTGAAGCATTATAGTATGTGGCTAGGGCAGCGTTACGGTGAAAAAGGGCTGCCTCACGAGCTTCGGCCGAGAGAAGCCAGTGGGGGTGGAGGTGGAGAAGTGCAGGATTGCAGGGGACGTGGTCCCGTAGGGTCCTGCCGAAGAGAAGTTGAGCTGGTGACTTGTCAATGGTCGAGAGGGGTGTGTTCCTGTATTGGAGGAGGGCACGGGCTGCGGCGTTGTTGTCTAGAGAGCCAGTGGGGGATGTACAGTCCGCGATGATGCGGCGGGCTGCTTTAACAGCCAGCTCGGCGCGGCCATTAGACTGAGGGTAGAACGCAGAGCTGACCCGCTGTGACACACCCCAATGTGCCAGGAATTCTTGGAAGTCCCCGGCTGTAAACTGGGGCCCACCATCGCTCGCCAGTACCCGGGGTGCTCCGTAGTGGGTGAAGAGGGTACGGCACGCCGAGATGAGGTGGTGAGCATCACATTTACCTGGTGGCAGGTAGAAGATGTGGACATTGCTGGAGAAGCGATCGACGTAGACCAGGTAGTGTTTGCCCTGGTGCTGAAAAAAATCGGCGGCTACCTGGTCGTATGGCCATTGGGGTGGGTCAGATGACATGAGTGGCTCTTTCGGCTGGGACGGGGCGTGGGCGCGGCAGTAGTGGCAGGTATCCAGGCAGTTGCGTAGGGCCTTGTCAATACCTGGCCAGTAAACACTCGCACGTGCACGGGCCTTCATGCCAGTCATACCCTGATGAGCTGAGTGAAGGGCCTCGAGAACTCTGGACCGAAGATGATGGGGGATGACTGGTCGTTGATCCATGAGGGCTACCCCGTCGACGGAAGTGAGGCGGTCTCTAACACCCCAGAACTGTCGTAGTTGTGGGGCGGTCGCCTCTCTTGAGTCCGGGAAGCCCTCGGGGATGGTCTGAAGAAGGGAGGTATACTCGCTGTCTTGTTGGCCGGCAGATTTAAGGTCAGACCATGATACAACTGGGTCAGGTATGGCGGCGAGCATGGTGAGGGAGGCCAAGGCAACTGAGTGGATATCGAGCTCGCTGGCGGCCGCACTATGCACATCATGGGCGTCCGCGGAGGGCCTGGTCGGGTAGCGGGAGACAGCGTCAGGGCCGCGGTGCCATTTGCCAGGCGTATGTTGAATGATGAACTGGTATCGTAGGGTACGTTCCTTAATCTTGAACAGGCGAGGGTTTGGTATGTTGTCAAGGGACCGGTCGTTAAGGATGTGTAGTAGAGGTCTGTGGTCCACGACGACGACGAGGTCAGGGCAGCCCAGGACAAACATTCTGCATCTGTCAAGGGCGTCAGCCACTGCTAAAGCCTCGCCTTCGACGGGTGCGTAGTGGGACTCCGCAGGTGTGGTAAAACGGGAGCCGGCGAAGACAAGTTTCCAACCGACCTTGCAACAGGTGGGGGCAGATGCGGTGGGGCAGGAACAATGTTGTTGGAGTAGGAGGAAGCCAAGGCCGGTTTTGCTCCAGTCTGTGGCGAGGCACGTGGGTCTGCCGATCTCGAAGGAGCAGACCCCTTCCTCAACCAGGTGTGCGATGTGGTCCTTAGATGTGGCAAAGGTACGGTCGAGTGCCTCATCCCAGTGGAAGGGGGTTTTGGACTGCACAAGTTCCCGGAAGGGCGCCATTTCCGGTTTGATGCTGAAGGCCCAGGCGACCTGTTCAACGAGACCAAACCACGACCGGGCTCCTGTGATGTCTGTGGGCGTGGGAAAGTCACGGATGGCCTTAATCATGGACGTGCATGGCTTAATTCCAGTGTCTGTGATGGTGAGTCCGGCGAAGTCAACTGAAGGGGCGGCGAAGGTAAACTTGTCAGGGTTGCACAGAGGTTGCACAGAGGGCCAGGTAATCAAAAGTGTGCCAAAATGCCTCCTCGACTGAAGAGTCCCACAAAAGGGAGTCGTCGACACACTTCACCTTACGAGGGACAGCCTGTATGATTGCGTCGAAGCGTCGGGTATAGGCGTCGCCAGCTGCCAAGTAACCTTGAGGGGCCCTGATATACCTGTAACGGCCAAATTCCGTGATAAAAGTCGTAGCCTCCCTGCTGGATTCGTCGAGTAAAACAGCATGGTATCCATTCCAGGCGTCTAGGACCGTCTTACGAGTGCCTGCAGGGATGGATTGGGCCAAGTTGAATGGGCTCGGGGTGTGATGTGTCTCCCGAAGGCAGGCGTGGTTGAGTGCCTGCAGGTCAACTGTACGGCGGGGTTGTCCAGTTTTCTTGGCGACCACCACCATCCTAGAACACCAGGTAGTAGGGGTACCGATGGGGACAGGCTCAATAATGCCCAGTGCGACGTCCCTGTCGAGATCTGCTTTGACCTGGGCCTTCCAATGATGTGGTATAGGGGCAGGGGTGTGCACGGCACGTGGAGATGCGCCAGGCTTGATGTGGATGTGCATGGGAGGGCCAGACATCGTGGGGAGTGGGCCGCTGGTGGTGTTAAATGCAGAAGATGCAAACTGTGACAAGAACCAGTCACGAAGGTCAGACAGGTGCAGGTCGTTAGGTGGGAAGGGGAGGGAAGTGGGCCGGTGTGGTGGAGGGGTCCTGGTCAAGGTGGGTGGTGGTTGGGCTGTGTGGGCGGCCATGCAGGGGGTAGGTGTGGGGAAGTCGGGAGGGATGATATGTAGTGCCCTACAAGCTGACATGCTAATAAATAACGGTGACTGTGCCTGAATAATAAAAATATCATCATCAGTACTGTAGGGGGTGCCGGCAACGTCGGTGGCGGTAATGGTAGTCGGCATATAACCCAGGACCTGGAGAGTGTGACCCCCCACGGCCGTGATCCGTTGGTGAGTAGGCTGTAGGTGGTGGCGTTGGAGGCCCAGTGCCCGTAGTAATTGCAAACCAGCCACAGATACTTGGGCGCCCGTGTCAGGGTGGGCCGTGACGCTGGTGGGGTGAGAGTGGGGCGACATGGCAGTAGAAATGGTAATGGGCAAGGAGGGGAGCCGTGCGGGTGGTGGTTTGTTAACAGCCTGTTTGATAGTACCAATGATAACAGCCGCGGATGAAGGTGAGGGCGTGGAGTGACAAACTGTGGAGTAATGGTTGAGTTTGTTGCACGACGGGCAGGTCTTGCCCCAAGCAGGGCATTTGGATGGGCGTTCGGCTCGAGAGTGTGTGGATAGGCCGCACCCACTGCACTGGGAAGAGGTGGATTTACAAACCTTGGCAAAGTGGTTAGGTTTATTACACGCCGTGCAGGTCTTGCCCCATGCAGGACACTTCGAAGATCGTTGGGCTTGTGAATGTGAAGATAGGCCACACCCGGAACAACGTGTGGGAGATGAAGTGGGGCCGACGTGGGGAGGTGGTGGGGCGGGCGACGGGGGCTGAGTGGGTTGGGCGGGGGGATGGATAGGGGCGGGGCGTGGGTAAGTACTCTTGAGACGCTGGTATGGTGATTTCACAGCATGTACCCCCGGTTGCATTGCCGTCTGATCGAGTGCCGCAGATTCGAACCCCACACAGTAGTTGATAACATCTTGTAAGGTAGGTAGGGTGCGGTCTTTAGTTAAAACATCTTGCTGAAGGGACGAATCACTAATCCCGATAGTCACTTGGTCCCGTATGTGTTCGTCAGAGACATCAGTGTGGCAACAGGGGCAGGTAAAGCCACAGTCCAAAGTGGCCTCCGTAATACGTGTGACGTAGTCCCGGATCTGTTCAGTAGGTTTTTGGAGAAGAGACCGGAAGTGGTGGCGAGCGGCTGCGCGGTTCCGTTGTCGGTGGACGAGTTGTGTGATGAGAGTTGCTAGGTCGATTTCTGGCAATGAGGAGAACGCCTGATTGTGAGCAAATATGGCGCTCTGAAGGGCAGGGTCGCACGTCTGGTAGAGCTCGATGGTAGCCTCGTGAGGTGGTAGAAGGACGAGCCGCTTGTAGACCTCCCAATCAGCCCAGAATTTGCGTAGGGCGTGTCCCGGCATATGTAAAGCGGCCTGGGGCCGCGTAGGGGCAGCCCGGCGGGGCGGGGCGGGGCGTGGCTGGGCTGGGTAGGAAGGGACTTGAGGTGGTGGTGGTATGATGACGTCATGCGCAGAAGGGGCTGCGCCGTGAGGGTTGGTGCCAGCCGTACGATAGCCAGGGGGGGCATAATGGCCGCCGTAATACCGACCGTCGCTACCGACACCAGTGTGGGCCTGGCCGTCAGTTGGGGAGGGTGTGGGATATTCGCTCTTGAGAGGGTGGGTAAGGGGATTAGTCATGTTCATATGTAATAAAGACATGTGGGGAATAACTGGCATATGGTGGGGCACTGAGACATGGGTAACTGGCATATGGTGGGGCACTGAGACATGGGTAGCTGGCATATGGTGGGGCACTGAGACATGGGTAACTGGCATATGGTGGGGCACTGAGACATGGGGAGATGTATGAGGTGTGGGTGTCTGTGTAGAGGGATGAATAAGTGTATCACTGGTGGGGCGTGAGGCAAAGGATGGGTCAGCCTGGTGGGTAACATTACTGGCCTGGGGCTGATGTTGTAGAGGCTGGTGGGGCTGGAGATCCTGGCGGGGCGGTGGTGGAGCTGTCGCGGGGCGATGTTGTAGATCCTGGCGGGGCGGTGGTGGAGCTGTCGCGGGGCGATGTTGTAGTTGTAGATGCTGCTGGTCCTGGTGATGCTGTAGAAAGGTGGCGATACTCGATTGGAGGGCGTCGATCCTTTCATTCAAGTAGATGATGGATGGGTATGGAGACAGGGCATCGGGCAATGAAGGCTCGACCGGTTGGGAGGTAGATGTAGCCGGGTAGGGACCGCATGGCGGCAAGCCGGCTTCCACAGCAGCTGCAGCCTCAGCTAGGTAGTGCAGGTTCTCCATGTAGGTTCAGATACTGATATACACTGCGCCATATAATAAAGATGAATGGAGATATAACACCAGTACTCTTCAATCCTTTATTGGCTAGGGTTGAGTACAGGAGCGCCGAGACGCTAGTTGGTTATGTGAGAGTCTGGTGTGAACTGAAGGACTTGCTGCCTTCACAGGCCTGGGTGCCAGAGGCGCCCGCAAGTCTAAAGTGTCTGTGGTGCCATATGGTGTTGGACAATAGTGGTGTATACATTATTATTATAATTACCACTCCAAGCAGGAGTTCTAATAATCATAGTGAAAGTGACAAAGAAAAGGACAATATGTACAGTATATATATATAGGCAAAAAGTGGAAGTAAACCAATTTATTGTTATACAAAAGTCATGTATTATGAGAAAATTGATACAAATACAATTACACCATAATAATATGTGAAAGTGACACATATGTATATAATAAGTGACATTCATATGATTAGAACCTATAGAAATATATAAATCAGTGAAAAAAGACACAATAAATTGTATATAAAACGTTTACAAAGCATATAACTAAGTGAAAGTGACACAAGACCTAATATTTGATGGCCAAAGTATAATAAACACCTGTGATAACGAATAATCAGTGCCTAATATAACAATAACCTACCTCAATTACTAATAAAATGTACGGTATCGAGTGAAAATGAGCATTATCAGTGACAGTGACACTCTAAAGCATATTTATCAAAGTGAAAGTGACACAAGACACAATACTTGATGGCCAAAGTATAATAAACACCTGTGATAACGAATAATCAGTGCATAATATAACAATAACCTACCTCAATTACTAATTGAGTGGGTCCTGATGTGGCGGCGTCTACGCCGTGGGGCCACCTCCCGAGGCTGCCAACCGCGGATGGCTGCCGACCCTCCACGGCCGAAGACAAAATCAACGACCAGTGGAGGAAAACCGGATGCCGGCCGCGGGGAGCAGTTTCGGGAGCCAAACCGTCACAACCATCCCCTGCCCCCTCCCTGGGGGCACGGGTCCTTGGAGCGGCTTCGGTCGCGCCGGGAATTTCCACACCTCTCACACCACACACACACATCACACAGTTTTTCCTACACCGAGAAATGACTCTCCGGCTGTCATTTCTCGAAGACTTCTTCTAGCCGGAGACATTGAGAGCAACCCAGGACCCACGTACACATACATATGTCCAACTTGCTCAAAACCCATCACTTCGAGTCGCCATACTAAGGGTTCAGTTCTCTGCAATTCATGCGGGAACTGGACCCACTTCACCTGCACAACACTTGCCTCCAAGAAACACTACACAAACACCTGGACCTGTTCCTCATGCCCCTCCCTCTCCCAGTCAAATCCCTCACCTAAAACCCGTCCATCTCTCCTCCCCAACCCACCTAACCTTCCCATATCATCCACTCCCCCCCCTAAAACCCGTCCACCTCTCCTCCCTAACCCACCTAACCTTCCCATACCATCCACATCCTCAACTCAACACACCACACCCCATCCTAATCCATTCCAACCCCCATCTCCTGCTCCCCAATCCCAACCCCCAGCCCCTCCTTCACCCCCACCCCCACCCCATCCTCGTGCAGCAGCACCCAACATACATCATGCACATAACATTAACATTCTTCAACTGAACATAGATGGCATCAACACAAAGAAACACGAACTCTCACACTTCATCAAACAACACAACATACACATTGCCATCTTACAAGAAACAAAACTCCGCACAACACAAAAAACACCCACATTTCATAATTTCACCACCATCAGACAAGACCGGGCTGTCGGCGGGGGCGGTGGACTCATCACCCTGGTACACAAAGAAATATCATACATAGTAACCAGTGTACAAACCAAATCCCTCCTCCCCCCAAATGATAACACAACAGAAATACAGTCAATTAAAATACGCACTGGCAACAAATCCAACATAACCATCATAAACACATACAGGTACATCCCTCCCCAAACATCTCCTACAGTACCAAATGAATACAGACCACACTTACAACACATCACAAACAACCCACACATCATGCTGGGTGGTGACTTCAACGCCAAGACGTCGGCCTGGTTTGTCGACAACCCCGACACAGACAGAGGGCTGGTACTGCAAAACCAAACCGATAACCTCATCATCCTTAATGACATCCATCAACATACCCATATTCCTCACCAAGCCCTCTATAACCCATCATCTCCAGACATCACCTTTTGCTCCCCAGAACTCGCCCCCACAACATCCTGGAGGGTGGTCAGAACCTTAGGCTCTGACCACCTCCCGATCATTATCACCAACAAAACCAGACTCACCCCAGTTAGCCACAAACACACATACACCAATTATAAAAGAGCTAACTGGGAAGCATTCACAAATGAGACAGAACAACACTTCACAACTCTAAACAGTACACCCATCACTAACATCAACAATGCTGTACACATACTCAATAAAACTATCCAAAATGCTGACAAGAAACACATTCCAAGAGGTAACAGAAAAAGACACAACCCCAACTTCACACCAGAAATTCAAAACCTCATCAGACAACGCGACATACTGAAACACTCCCCAGCACCCCACACACAAGACATCACACACAACAAATTCAAGCACTCAACACCCAAACTAACAACAAAATACAAGAACAACAAAAACTAAATTGGAATAACTTCCTACAAACACTTGATCACAAAACAAACCCCAAAAAACTCTACAAAACACTAAACAGCATCACACTTTCCAACAGCAACACAACACAATCACATGCTGCAATCACAACAACAGACTCTACTCCTTCATGTAAACAACAAGCAAACACTCTCATCAATCACTTTTCACATGTCAGCCACCTAAAACCTCACAAAGACGACCGACGTGTCATCCGACGTAAGAGACAATTCCCCACAGACCCTGACTATACACCCTTCACCAATCACCCGACAAAGCATATCATCAACAATCTCAAGCACTCACCCGCCTGTGGCCTAGACAACATAAGCAACATACACCTCAGACACCTGGGACCACAAGGCATACAAGCACTCACTAACATATCAAACTACAGCTATTCACACAACACAATACCAGACATTTGGAAGCATGGTATCATCATCACATTCCCCAAACCCAACAAAGACCCCACGCTACCCTCCTCGCACCGCCCCATCACACTCCTTTGCTCCCCCTCTAAAGTCATGGAACGCCTAGTATTACAACTAATTACACCTGACCTACCCCTAGCTCCAACACAACATGGCTTTAGGCCACTGCACTCCACAAACACTCTTCTCACAGACCTTACACAAAGAGCTTTCGACGGCATCAACTCAGCTAGACCACCACACAGATCATTATTAGCCACACTCGACATTAGTAAAGCCTTCGATGCCATCCCCCGCCACAACCTAACAAACAAAATCTACAACACAAACATGCACAACAACACAAAAAGGTGGCTGGCCAACTTCCTAGCAGGCAGATGTGCACACGTATCTTTTGCCGGTCAGTCATCTAAAATCAGAAACTTTCCAAACGGAGTCCCACAAGGATCCGTCCTATCGCCCGCACTCTTCAATCTGTACATGCACGATATAACTACACCCAATATGCCCCAAATAAACTTAGCCTCCTATGCAGATGACATAACACTCACATGCACACACCATGACCCAAAAAGAGCAACAGATCTCCTTCAACCCTATCTCAACACACTACATGGCTGCTGCACTACAAACAGACTTAATCTAGCCCCAGCCAAATCCACCGCAACCCTGCTCACAAGTTGGACAGGAGAACACGAATACATCCCTCAACTCACCATAAACAACACACCCCTAACACATACACACACACCCAAAATCCTAGGAGTAACATATGATACTCATATGACATTCAAACAGCACACCACAAACATTAAAACCATCCAGCTCTCCTGAGCTATCAGAAGAGACTGGATGACTCCGTTGTTGACGCCTGCCCGGGATGTAACACAGCACCCCATACCATTAAACACATCATAGAAGACTGCATTTCACACAACCACTTATGCCAACAACACAATCTACACTCAATGAGAGCTCTGTGGGAAAGCCCGATCGTGGCCATGGCCTTTCTCAGGGACTCGGGGCTGTTCGGCCAGGCAGCTTAGGGAACAACAACAACAACAACAACAACATTACTAATAAAATGTACGGTATCGAGTGAAAATGAGCATTATCAGTGACAGTAACACTCTAAAGCATATTTATCAAACTGAAAGTGACACAAGACACAATACTTGATGGCCAAAGTATAATAAACACCTGTAATAACTAATAATCAGTGCCCTAATATAACAATAACCTACCTCAATTACTAATAAAATGTACGGTATCGAGTGAAAATGAGCAATATTAGTGACAGTGATACCCTAATAAACGTACTTTATATAATTGGCCTCAAAATAACTATAAAAATATCAAATAAACATCACATTCTCAATATCAAACACTAAAATCGTCTAAGGGAGATAAACACTTTGGCGCGACGAGCGGCTAGGTGCGTCGTAGCCGTGGCCGGGGCGACGCACCCGAACGCGGGAAGAATTTTCCGCCGAAAAGCACTCGTCTTCCCGCGCTCACCATTATGCAACCAGAGGGGCTAGAGACCTCTACTCAACGCCATTCTATCTACAGAGGAAGGTTTGTGGAACATTTTTCTTTTTTATTCATAACATTACATGCCATATTCATTGAATTACAGAGGAGTTAACATAGCCCAAAGATCGTCAAAACACCCGGTACCGCAGCACAGTCGCGAGCTATAGTCCCCGGGGCTGGAGGGTTAAAGCTCTTGTGTGATACCGACTTTACACTTATCACAAATGCAGCATACAGTTTCCCCTTAGTGTGGGGGGATAGAGCATTGTCACTTATGACAAACTTTAGATCAAACCTGAGTAAACTGTTCAGGAAATGCTCTTCCTTTGCTTATTCAACTACTGTACTGTATATACAGTATATATTCTTACAGTTTCTTACAGTTCTTACAGTAGATCCTCTGGAAAAAGGCAAACTAGGCCTGTGTATCCAGCTCAGTGCCAGTACTTGCACTGCTGCAATGTTGACAGTTTACACAGGAATGAACAAAGTAATTATTATACAGTATTATAAGTAAAGTACTGTATAAGAGACTCTTTACTGACCTGTGATGGGGTGCGGGGAAGAGGTGGTTTGGAGGTGGCCTTGGCGGGGGTTCTGGGGGGAAGCTCTAGGGGGTCGTCCTCCTGATCAAGGCTGCCCAATGAAGCCGACTTGACAGTTACCACACTCGAGGATGACGTGAGGGAGTCGTTACTGGAAGCCATACTCTGCTTCGAGGGTGACCCAGGAGATGCTTTACTTGCTCTTACATCATCAGCAGAGGAAGAGTTCTTAGAGGGTGACCTAAGGCTTGGGTGAAGGGTCACATCTTCACTGGAAGCTGAGGAGGACTTGGCAGGTGATGTGGATGGTGACCTCAGGCTTTTATGGAGGGTGACATCTCCTTGTGAGGCGGACTTGGCCAGGTTGCCGGTGCTCACAGACATTGACCTCTGGATTCTTGGGCCAGCTGTGTTGACAACCACTTTCCTAGGATGAGTGAGGGTGCCAGTGCGGGTGATGGGTGTACGTGGGGGTGGAGGGGGCGGGGACTCATCTTCCCGGCCACTCTCGGCGCGACTGGCTGGCACAGTGGCCTGACGTTGCAGTGTTGACGGACGCTGCAAGGAATGGTACCGGTACCCTGATCGAGTGTGGCTCGATCCATAAGACCTCATATGAGATGTGGTTGATGATTGATTATCACTACTACTACTGCTACTATTACTACCTTTAACACTACTACTACTACTTTTAATACTACCACCACCACTAGTGGCCTTACTACCCCTGCTCTCACTACCACTACTACTAATACTTTTACCGCTCTTGCTCTCGCCACTTTTCCCGCTACCATTGGCTGCCATCTTTTTTCTTTCAAAAGTACGAAACATTCTGTCATTCTCCTCAAGAGCCATGGCCAGTCTTGCATCCAGCTCCTCCTCACCCGACGTATTGGACCGCAGGCTATCATATCCCGACGAGTCACTGTCCTTAGCTGGCCGGGTGTCCGGGATAGATCGGTTGGAAGTAGATGGAGGGGGGACAATGGGAGGAGAGGCGTTCAGACCGGCTCGAGGGGAGGTATTCGTCTGACGTGGGGAGGAGGCAGCAGGATTCTCAAAGCGACGCTGGAGAGAGGCCACTTTGCCAGGCTTTGTGACTGTCTCGGAACTGACTCTTACTTCTCCTACCTCTTGGTCCTTCTCTCCTCCGCCCTCCAAGTCACTGCCATCATCACACAACATCTGTCAACATAAACAAAATTATTATAGTAGTGTTCTTTATAAATGCAATTACAGTACTTCATAAATACCAATTTTATTTACAGGTCTCCCTTGATATACGATTGGGTTACGTTCCTGAAAACCCGATCTTAGATAGATCGTAAAGCAAACCCTAACATTAATGGGGTAAATGGGGATGCATTTTTGGACCAGCCAAAACACAAACACCTAAAAAACAATAAGAATATCATAAATCGGGGCATCGGATAGTGAGGGAGGCCTGTACTGTATTAGTAAATTATATAAAACTACTACTGTGTTGCACTTACTCATAGCATTTTCTACATTATTTTAAATTACAAGGTTGTTGTTGTTGTTGTTGTTCCCCAAGCTGCCTGGCCGAACAGCCCCAAGGCCCCGAGCAAGGCCAAGGCCATAACCGAGCGCCCCCACAGAACCCTCCCTGCCGACCACAATAAAGCCTGGGTGACCGAAGCCACTCCATGGCGGGGAGCTGAGGAGGGTGAGGAAACGCCCGGGAAACCAAAGTCCCACCCAGGACCCTGTGCCCCTCAGCAATTATGAAGAAAAAGTTGAGGGGCAAAGGAAAAATGTGACGCTTTGGCTTCCAATCTTGGTAGATTGGGAGGTCAATCCACGGAAGAGACGCCGTCACTTGAGATCTAGAAAATATATAAGTAAAAGGAACAGTCAGAGTAAGCTATGGGTATGGCAGAGATCGCTCAGTTCTCACTCTGATAGACCAGCCCATCACCACATAACTAGAACCCAATCCTCTCAGCATCAGCTAGGAAAGGCCCTAGAAAGCCGCCTTTGGCGGGGGGATAGCTCCCCTATTTCAACCCCTTTTGGGGTTGGGCACCCGCCCAAAAATTACAAGGTTGAAAATATTACTGAACTACATCAATTCAATGTGATACTACTATACAATAGGTACAGTTGCCCTCATAAGTTCTGTTCCTCTCCCATATCTTATACTGTACCCTGTACATGGAATTATTATACACATGACTGAATTGAGTGTAGTTCCTTACAGTGTTTTTTTTTTTTTTTTTTTTTTCTATATTCCAACTCACTCCCTCTCGGGCATAGGCTGAGAGCCTGAACATTCACCGCTTTACAATGAACAGTGAAGCCTGTGAGGTCTTGTTCCAGTCTAGGGAGTGAGACATGTGAAGGACGTAGAGTACAACGAGCACCTGCCATCTTGCCTTCACATGAGGCACGGTGCTCACTCATGGCCCGAGCGACCCCATTTCTGAAGCCACCTTGTTCCCGTGCATCCGACTAGTCAACTGATAATTTAAAAAAACACACTTGCAATTCATTCATACCGGTATTAATTTTACTTTTATACATAAGATCACAATGAGGAACAGAACTTATGTGGGCAACTATACATGAAGGAATTCATACATTAATTAAAAATTATTTGATCACTCCTAAATAAAATAATACTCTTAACTCATTCAGTATAAGTAATGTCCTTTTCATTTTTGAAGTTCAGTTCATTCAGTGACAGGAGAAGGTTGTGTTAATCTGAGCTCCTGCCCGGACCACTTACCAGTGACCTTTAGTGACCATTCACACCTGCCTGTGTTTGGGGGCAGTGCACTCGTGTTATATAAAAGTGTTATAGCTCAGTTTTTAGCTGTTAGTTTACTTGTTTTGTTTTTCTGTACTTAGTTTCTTGCTCCTCGCTAAGCTTATTGGGATCATGGCAGGTATGGAGTGCGAGTCTCTAACTGATCTGCATCATCTTATTCTCCAGGTAAGAGAGGAGATGGTTGTGGTGAAGGAAGAGGTCTTGGCTCTAAGGGAGGTTAATGTTAAACTTCAGAGGGAAGTGGATTTGATTAAAGACGAAAATCTAGCTTTCAAGCTTAGCCAAGAGGAAATAAAGTCGAGTAAGGGGAAAAGGGAGGAAGTTGATGAAAAATTGTATTCATGGCAGGTTGTTAAAAATACGGGTGGGAAAGTCACACTCAAGAAGCAGGATAGTAGAATAGATATGAGTGTGACAAATACATTCTCTCCTTTGCGAGACGAATGTGAGGGAAAAGATAGTCAGGATAAGGGAGTGCCTGCCGCCGACTCAGCTCCAACCGCTGACACTGTGCTACCTACCACCACCACCACCCCCCCCACCACCACCAAGGGAGCTTCTGCCACCACCAGGGGTTCTCCAACTGCAGCTGCTGGATCCTCCCGAGGGAAAGGTAAGTCTGTGTCCCGAGAAGGTAAGTCTGTGTCGATTGTGGGCGACTCCATGGTAAGACATTTAGTTAGGGCTACCCGCACTAAACTTAGGAAGGTTGTGTGTCTGCCTGGCCATAGAGTTGGGAGGGTTTTAGAGAAGATGGACCACATCTTGGAAGATGGTGGAGATAACCCCATTATCTGTCTCAGTGCCGGGAGTAACGATGTTGGTCAGGGTAGAAGTGAGGAACTGCTGCAGCAGTATCAGGATGTGTTAGATAAGGTTAGGATGAAGGGAGGGATCCCTGTAGTACATTGTATCCTACCCAGAAGAGGAGTTCCCAAGGAATGGACATCCAGGGCGATTGGTGTCAATTGCCGGTTGGAGAAATATTGCAAAGAAAAAGCAATACCATTCATTGATAACTGGGATAGTTTCTATGGGAGAGATGGGATGTACGCAAGGGATGGGGTTCATCTTTCACGGTTAGGGGTTTCCAGATTAGCTAGTTCTTTAGATAGGGTGGTTGTAGGGTTTTGAACAGAAATATTGAGTGTAAATGACAGGTTAAATGGAACAATTTTAGCGTCAGGCGAAAGCGATAAGGATATTCAGTCTCATGCTAAAAATTATGACTATATTGCTAATGATAGTAGTGATGGTGCAACGGAAGATGGAAATGTCGTTAGAAATAAAGGTAAATTAGGTATAAAGAAAAGAAGTAAATTGAGAGTATATTACACAAACTGTAGGAGTCTATGTAACAAAATGAACGAACTTAGAGCCCTTGTTAGCAAAGAAAATATAGACATAATAGCGCTAACTGAAACGTGGATTAATACAGAAACCAGGCATTTTTTTAGCAGAATTTGATATACCAGGATATAGTTTGTTTAAATATGACCGAACAAGTAAGAGGGGTGGCGGTATAGCAGTGTTTGTCAGGAGTACATTAAAAAGCTGTATTAAATCAGGTATTAGACTAAATAACGATAATGAAAGTGTTTGGGTAGAGGTTAACGAAGGTAGTGAGACCATTGTTATTGGAGTTATGTATAGACCGCCAAATATGAGTAGAAATGACGGAACGTCATTATGGGAGGAAATTAAAATGGCATCAAGGTTTAGCAATGTGTGCATTATGGGGGATTTAAATTTTCCGAATATAGATTGGCAGCATCAAATAGGAGACTCTGATTCTGAGGAGTTTATAGAGGTACAGTAGTACAAGATAGTTTTTTATTTCAATTCATAGATACGCCGACTAGAGGTAATAATATTCTCGATTTAGTTTTCAGTAACAATGAACATATGGTAAATAATGTAGAGATAGGGGACCACCTAGGAAATAGTGACCACAATTCTGTGTATTTTAATATACAATGGAAAGGTAATACCAGAGAGAATACAACATTAATACCTGACTTCAGAAAAGCCAATTATGGTGGGTTAAGAAGAGCCCTATTAGCGGACCCTATGGTCAAAAAATTAAGTCGATCCAGGTGTCCAAATGAGTGTACCCCTTCTCAGGCACCTGTCATCTGAAGTCAGGAAGAGACGTCAACCTTGGTAGATACATACGATAGTTTTATTGAGTTAGTATTCAATGCACAAAATAAATATATCCCCAAAAGAAAATTTAGATCAACACAGAACCAACCCAAATGGATGAATAATAGACTATTAGATCTTCTAGGACAAAAGAGAGGAATATATAGAAAAATTAGGAAAGGCGAAATTCACCTACTTGCTTACTATCAGAATCTATCAAGAGAGGTAAAAAAGGATATTAGGAAAGAAAAAAGAAATTATGAAATTAAGGTTACCAATGACTCAAAAAATAATCCTAAAGCTTTTTACCAACTACTGCATATAAATCCAAGGTTAGAGATGTAATTGGTCCCCTTAAAACTTCCTGGGTGACCTGGATGTGTGTGAGTTTGTGTTTTTTATCTGTGTTTATATTTTGTTTTATGTTGTTTTTGTGTTTTCCCTGTTCTTGCTCTGTCTTGAGTCGGCTACCCCCAAAATGGGGATTGGGCCTGAGCATATAGATAGATAGATAGAAAACTTCGATAGGAGAAATGACAGAAAATTATTTAGAAATGTGCAGTACATTAAATAGTCAATTTCTTTCCATTTTCACTAATGAAAATTTGGCACAGTTTCCAGAAGTCCGTAAGGTATATAGCGATAGTATAGAAAATAGGTTAAGTACGGTTACTATAAGTAGAAATTATGTGCTTAACCCTTCCTACCCGGTCTGCCTTAGGTAAGGACAGCTCGAAAGAAGGGCCGCTACCCGGTATGCCTTACCTAAGGCAGCAGCTTGATAGCCTAATTAAGCTTGGTCTGAACGCTGTGCGTACGACGTATGTCAACAAACCCAAGCGTTGCGTCACCGCACCTCCGAAAACAAGAAGGAGAAGACTCTTCAATGTTATTGTTCTGACGTCAGACGAAATTAGTGTCTGAAAAGCCCCCATATTGGCAACATCTCTGCAATATTGGCTCCACTGAAATCATCATCACAACTGAACCAGTTGACTTACAGAGCTCTACTCAACGCCAAAATACAGATTGAAAACCGCACTACGATTATAGATGAGTGGGAAAGTTCTAGCAGTGAAAATAAACATAAATACGGTAGCCTAGGCCTAGACGTTTTTCAGCCATTTCGCCCGGGTAGGGGCGACCGTCATTGGGTAAGACAGCCCGGGTAGGAAGGGTTAAGGAAATTGACAGACTGAAACCTCATAAATCGCCTGGTCCTGATGAGGTATATGCTAGAGTATTAAAAGAATGTAGGGATGAGTTAAGTTACCCATTAACATTTCTATTTAACAAGTCATTAGAGACAGGTATAGTTCCAGAAGCTTGGAAGCTTGCAAACGTAGTTCCGATCTTCAAAAAAGGTGACAAATCAATAGCATCCAATTACCGTCCCATTAGCCTTACATCAATCATAGGAAAGCTACTAGAGTCAATTATTGCTAGTAAAATTAGAAACCACTTAGATACATTTAATTTAATAAATTCTTCTCAGCATGGATTCACTCAGGGACGTTCTTGCCTTACTAATTTGCTTAGTTTTTTCTCAGAGGTATATGAAGCAGTAGATAATGACAAGTCATATGATATAATATATTTAGATTTCAGTAAAGCTTTCGACAGAGTCCCCCATGAGAGATTGATGAGAAAGGTTGAGGCACATGGAATAGGTGGGGCGTTGTTGGAGTGATTAGGTCATGGCTAATTGGTAGGAAGCAGAGAGTCAGCATAAATGGTACGAAGTCAGAATGGGGAGCAGTCAAAAGTGGTGTCCCCCAGGGATCTGTATTAGGTCCTCTGTTGTTTTTATATATATATAAATGACCTTGATTTAGATATAACTAGTAGGATAAGTAAATTTGCAGACGATACCAAAATGGGGAGAAAAATTGATTCAGATAGAGATATAGAGTGCCTCCAAAGGGATCTAGATACCTTACACGAATGGTCAGTAAATTGGCAGATGAAGTTTAACATTGACAAATGCAAGGTATTAAAGATAGGGAAGATGCATACAAATGTTAAATATAAACTAGCTAATATGTAATTAGAAAACTCGAATTGTGAGAAAGATCTAGGTGTGTTTGTTAGCAATGATTTGAAGCCTAGAAAACAGTGTATAAGCGTTCGAAACAAGGCAAACAGGATTCTCGGGTTCATCTCTAGGAGTGTGAGTAACAGAACTGCTGATGTTATCTTAAAACTTTACTTGTCATTAGTGAGACGCCATATGGATTATGCTGTTCAATTTTGGTGTCCTTATTACAGAATGGACATAGATTCATCGGAGAGAGTACAACGTAGAATGACAAAAATTATCCATAATATTAGAAATCTTCCGTATAAAGAAAGGTTGAAGAAATTAGGCTTACATTCGTTAGGGAGACGCAGAGTTAGAGGGGACATGATAGAGGTATTCAAGTGGGTTAGTGGGATTAATAAAGGGGACATGAAAAATGTACTGAAGCTCAGTGATAGCGAAAGAACTCGTACAAATGGTTTCAAATTAGATAAATTTTGTTTCAAGAAAGATATAGGCAAATATTGGTTTGGTAACAGAGTTGTAGATAGGTGGAATAGGCTACCAAGTGCTATAGTGGGATCAAGAACGATAGGGAGCTTTAAGATACAATTAGATAGGCATATGGACGAGATGGGTTGGGTGTGAGGGTGATCTGTCAGGTGTGGCCCAGGCGTGGGGATCTGCAGATCCCCGTTTTTCTGACCTCTGACCGTTTCGGTGAGGTAAGTCCTAATGGTGTTTTTAAGCTGGACTTATAATTAGGGTTGGGTGTGACAGGGATCTGCCTTGTGTGTACATGCTTAGATTGATATGCAGGATTCGAAGTTGCATAATAAATCGTAGGCAGTGTCCACCATTCTTTAACTGCTTCGTGGTGCGATGCATAAGGTGTTGATTTTCGGTGTGAGCATCCTGGATTCGAATCCACGGACTGCCACATGTGTTTGTAAATTTCATTAATCGATTTTAGGAGTATAGTTGGTTGTTGGAAGGAACATAATAATTGATATTGGTTCAGGGGTAATTTATCGAGAGGACTTCCCTAGTGGTTAAGGCCCCATTAATTGCTCTTTCCATTCACATATGCATAGCCTACGTGAGTTGCAGTTGGGATGTGTGTACATGCTTAGATTGATATGCAGGATTCGAAGTTGCATAATAAATCGTAGGCAGTGTCCACCATTCTTTAACTGTCTTCGTGGTGCGATGCATAAGGTGTTGATTTTCGGTGTGAGCATCCTGGATTCAAATCCACGGACTGCCACATGTGTTTGTAAATTTCATTAATCGATTTTAGGAGTATAGTTGGTTGTTGGAAGGAACATAATAATTGTGTAGGCCAATCGGCTTTCTGCAGACTCCCATTTTCTTATGTTCTTATGTTCTTATTATATTCCACCACTTATTAGACCAGGCATGCAGGGAAGTACTGTACTGTACCTATACTCCTCGGGAGAGCTTTACAGTAGGTGGAGTATAAGGATTGATAGACCTACTGTTTCACTACCTGGTATCCTTTGCTGGGGTTTTTCTGTGCCTCGGTTCTACCTTGATCTTAACCCCTCCACCCCGGAAGGGCTCTTGAACGCCCATAACAAACTCGGCCCGCGCAACCCCGAAGGGCTCTTGAACGCCCATTGCTTGCGTGAGTGCTTTCGAATGCCGCGCGTATATTTTTGGTGTCGTGGGAGGGTAGGTGGCGCCACCAGGCGTAAACTACGCCACAGCAACAGTATCTACCCCGACGCCATCATGGACAGTACGCCAAATAGTGATTCCGCTGTGTCCGATACCGTGCTTCCTACGACGCCCTTGCTAGTTCGTCGCGCCTTACCCCGACGCCATCGCCTAAATGTGTTATCTCCCGGAGGTATTGAGACGACATTGAGACTATATGAGCGTGCTGATGCCAAGTATATTGTTGATGATATAGTCAGTGACGACTCCAGTAATTATAAGTCGAGTGATTATGGCCATGAGAGTGAGAAAGAAGAGCAATTCCTGGGATTTGCGAGAGAACATGACAGTGATGAGAGTGATGAAGGTGATGTACCAGTTGTTGAGGAAGCTGGTTTACCTAAAGACAGTGAACTTGAGAGAGTTCAAGGTCACTCACCAAATTTCGCATAAGTGACACGACGCCAAGCCCTTCCCCAGGTAAATCGCCTTTCAAGCTACACTTGTATAAGCAGAAAATACTTGAGAAGGCGGCCGCGGCAGCTAGGGAACAAGCAAAAATACTTGGTGAGGATGAGGCTGTGAGTGAGGGTCAGCGTGGTGACCCTTCTCGTCCGCCATTGTCTCCCTTATCTACCCACGCCACCCAAGATGACCCGGATGCCCCGCATTCTTCCCCACCACCCCCACCACTGCCAAGGGTTGAGGACCCCCCACTTTCGGCCTATTTGCCTCCTAGGTCCCCCGACAGGAGACATACTGCTGCCGAAAAGGGGAAAGGCAGGAAATATACCAAAAAAATTAAGAAAAGTAAGAGAGTTTTGTTCGAGGCTCCCGCGGCATCCACCCCTGCCGGCCCCAGCCATACGTCCCCGCAACTTTCCCCACGGTCCTCCCCACCTCTCCCGCCTTCAACATGTCTTCCTGAAGAAGTCTTTGAGCTCGCATCACCAATACCTGGGCCTAGTGACAGTGAAACATTGCTTTCTGTCACTCGTCACAGGCCAAGGAGCCCAGGACCTCGGGGGGACACAGCCTCACCTGCCACTCCTTCCCCACCTCGCTCACCCGCACGCCGCCCACGCATCACTGGTTCCCCGCCAGATTATGTGGGGGCCACTGATGATGAAGGGCACCTCTCTGAAGACTCTGGCCATGATTACATAGGTCCACCGTCAGGGCAAGATGACCACTCTGACGATGACTATATGGACATCGACGACCCTCGACCCATCCGCTTGGCCCGGCGTCGTGCTGCCCGTCGTGCTGGCCGCCGCCCTGGCCGACGCCCTCGCCGCCCTAGGGCGCGCGCCTCCCGAGTTGGCCGTGGGCGTGCTGGGCCACCAGGTGGAGCTCCTCGTCAGCGTAGACAAGACCCATTCTACGTTTTTCAGTGGCAAGACGTAGTTGACGGGGATGGATACAACCCTGATGTGCCAGCTTTTGATGAGGTACTGGAGGGTTCAGGCATTACCCCCAATTTTCCTGCAGGCCCCAATGCTCCACCACACAAACTATTTGAGGCCTTCTTTGATGAGGAGGTGGTAGGCTATGTTGTCAAAGAGACAAATAAGCAGCACCAATTCCAGGTCCACTTTTTGGGCAAGGTGACCAAGGGCCACATGAGGCAGTGGACCCCAGTGACTCATAAAGAGTTCATGGTGTTCCTGGAACTCACCATGCTAATGCCTCATGTCAAGAAGCATAGGTTGTCTGACTATTGGATCACCAATGATCTGATATCCACCCCTGCCTTCGGGAAATATATGTCTCGCGACCGGTACCTTGATATCCTCGCAGCGCTCCATCTTGTCACCAACACCGACGTCCACCTCGGTGACAAGCTGTGGAAGATTAGGACGTTGTACGAGATGATGCGAGAACGCTTCACCTCCTACTTCAAGCCCTTCCGCAAGGTCGTCATTGACGAGTCTCTTGTGCTGTTCCGGGGAAAACTCAGCTTCCGGCAGTACATCCCCTCAAAAAGACATCGCTTTGGCATAAAATTCTTTGTGCTGTGCGACTGCCAAACTGGCTATGTCCTGGACTTCCTGGTCTACAGCGGGAAGGAAGGGGACTTGCTTGTGGACCCCCTCATTGGCTTTGGCGGAGCAGTGGTGCAAGCCATGATGGACCGCTACTTTCATAAGAATCACGTCCTCTACACGGACAATTATTACACGTCCCCCACTCTCTCACAGTACCTGCATGAGCGCAAGACGGGGACTGTAGGCACAGTACGAGGGAAAAGGAAGGGTATGCCACCTTTCCCTCCAAAGACCAAAAAAAGGTGATATGTTCAGGAAGAAGTCGGGGCCCATTCTGGCTATCCACTGGCACGACCAACGGAAGGTCAACCTCCTGAGCACCATCCACAAGGGTGAAATGGTGGAGACTGGCAAGGTGGATCGCCGCACCCAGGCCAGGGTGACCAAGCCCGATGCTGTCCTGGACTACAACATCAACATGAGGCTGGTGGACAAGTCCGACATGCAGATAGGCTTCATTGACTGCCTGCGTACCTCGTGCAGATGGTACAAAAAGTTCTTTCTGCATATGGTGGACATGTCAGTTCTGAATGCCTACAATATACAAGCTTCGGAATGTGAACACACCCATGAAGTTCAATAGCCTGCGGAGGTTCCAAAAGCAGGTGTTGACGGAGCTCCTGGAGAAGTATGGTACGCCACAGAGGGCAGTGGCACATCCTGGGCCCGCCGTTATTGACCGCTTGCAGTGTGCTCAATACTTGATTAGGCACAGGCTTGGTTCCCTGCCTCAGAATGAATCAGGAAGAACGCAGCAGAAGCGGTGCCATGTCTGCTACAACAGCAGGGGGAGGCCGAGGTCAGGTAAAAAGTCAACCATGGAGTGTGTGGAGTGCAAGGTGGCACTCTGTGCTTTAGAGTGCTTCTTTGATTACCACTCCAAGCTGGAGTTCTAATAATCATACTGAAATTGCCAAATAAAATGACAATATGTACACTATAATTATATATAGGCAAAAAGTGGAAGAAAACCAATTTATTGTAATACAAAAGTCATGCATTATGATAAAATTGATACAAATACAATTACACCATAATAATATGTGAAAGTGACACATATGTATATACCAAGTGACATTCATACGATTAGAACCTATAGAAATATAGAAATCAGTGAAAAAAGACACAATAAATTGTATATAAAACGTTTACAAATCATATAACAAAGTGAAAGTGACACAAGACCTAATATTTGATGGCCAAAGTATAATAAACACCTGTGATAACGAATAATCAGTGCCTAATACAACAATAACCTACCTCAATTACTAATAAAATGTACGGTATCGAGTGAAAATGAGCATTATCAGTGACAGTGACACTCTCTAAAGCATATTTGTCAAAGTGAAAGTGACACAAGACCTAATATTTGATGGCCAAAGTATAATAAACACCTGTGATAACGAATAATCAGTGCCTAATACAACAATAACCTACCTCAATTACTAATAAAATGTACGGTATCGAGTGAAAATGAGCATTATCAGTGACAGTGACACTCTCTAAAGCATATTTGTCAAAGTGAAAGTGACACAAGACCTAATATTTGATGGCCAAAGTATAATAAACACCCGTGATAACGAATAATAAGTGCCTAATACAACAATAACCTACCTCAATTACTAATAAAATGTACGGTATCGAGTGAAAATTAGCAATATCAGTGACAGTGATACCCTAATAAACATATTTTATATAATTGGCCTCAAAATAACTATAAAATATCAAATAAACATCACATTCTCAATATCAAACACTAAAATCGTCTAAGGGAGATAAATACTTTGGCGCGACGAGCGGCTAGGTGCGTCGTAGCCATGGCCGGGGCGACGCGTCCGAACGCGGGAAGAATTTTCCGCCGAAAAGCACTCGTCTTCCTGCGCTCACCATTATGCAACCAGAGGGGCTAGAGACCTCTACTCAACGCCATTCGACAGAGGAAGGTTTGTGGAACATTATTATTTTTTATTCACAACATTACATGCCATATTCATTGACTTACAGAGTAGTTAACATAGCCCAAAGATCGTCAAAACACCCGGTACCGCAGCACAGTCGCGAGCTATAGCCCCCGGGGCTGGAGGGTTAAGATACACACACTGCTTTATGGTAATCTAATGTTTAGACGAATGGAAGGGGTAATTAATGGGGCACTTAACCACAAGGGAAAGCCTCGCTATAGATTACTCCTGAACCTGCATAAATTCATATTTGTTTTCATCAACCCACCAATTAATTTACAAATAAACCTGGATAAATTCATATTTGTTTTCATAACCCACCAATTAATTTACAAATAAACCTAACTAATGAAATCAATGAAAGTAATGAATACATGTGGTACTCCACATGTAACTCTTTTCCAATTTCTTATGACGTAGGGATGCAGCGACCCCACGGCCTGGCATTTTGGTGGTGCAATCAGCTTTTGTAGCAGTGGACCCCATGGTTCCTATCTTCAGAAAATTCCTATGCTTGGTATGCTTCCGGGCAGGGCCCCACTGGGGTAAATACAAACAGGAAAACAGTGGTGGAACTGCCATCCGGATGAGGGACTGCTCTGGGTCTGCTCCTTCAGTGTTAATGATCTTAATCCACTATAAACTTTATTTGTATGTAACATGTGTGATGCACATTAATAAAAGGGGATGTGTCGGATGGTTGAAAGCCACAGTTGCTCGCGCGTTTGGGGCTAGCAACACGTATTATGAAAAACATGCATCCTCCTTCATTCACTGTCCCCCCCTTCATTCACTCAACCCCACAATTTGCCGGAGGATAACAGGTTTTTCACAATACGTAGACGGAGGTCTTTTAAAAAAAAAAAAAAAAAAAAATCCACTAGTGGAAATGGCACTGTGGAGTGGGTCAGTGGAGGCATGTCTAGGAGCCTGGAGGCAGTTTCTGCCATGGCCATCCTTTTTGAGGTGGTTCCTCTGGAAGTGGGGCGTTGGACTGATGATGATGACAGGCATTCTCAATTAACCCTTTTAACTACCACAGATCCTTCCTAAGCTGCATAATATTGTCTAAATATAGCTGAAATAAAACAACAGACATTCCCGGTGGTAAAAGGGTTAAGAACGGGGTTAACGTGTAAATAATCTCAACTGTTCATTAATGTGGCTACCGTACCTTGCTAATGCCTTCCTTGGCTTCATACAGGCGGCGGATGATGTCCGAGGAACGGTTGTCCTTGTCATCCGAGGTGGGCGGGGGAGGGATGATAAAGGCAGATATGTCGTACTCGTTCCCACCCATTCTTCTTGTTTCGGCATAGGCTTGTAGATCCTGCATGGGCGAGTAAAGGAATTAATTAATGGAGTAATGATAGACATTATACATACAATTTATTAACCCCTTCACTAACATTACGTACATACATACATACATACATAACATTTTAAGACTGAGTGTTCCACACATAAGTGCAGTTTCAGTCTCTTGTCCTAATGGCGGCGTTCCAGGCAACCCTGTTAAGGGCTGCTTCACTTGTCAAGTTCTTGGATTTGAGATCGGCGCGTATAGTCCGATCCCAGGTCTTCCTCGGTCCACCCCTTGGTGCAGCTCCCTCCACAATCACAGACCTGCATTTTGTCACCCAATTTTGTTCATCCATTCTCTCCACATGTCCATACCATCCCAGTCTACTTGTACGCATCACCTCGCTAATACTCTTTATACCTAAACGTCTCCTCAGCTCAACATTTGTTATTCTATCCTGTAGCCTGGCCCCACACATCCATCTCACCATTCTCATCTCATTACGCTCCATTCTGTTGACATCCTCTACTTTAACGGCCCATGTTTCTGAGGCATACGTCATTGCACTTCTAACACATGAGGCATACACCTTTCCCTTCAGGGGGAGAGGCATTCTTTTCATGGTCAGGATTGGCATCAATTCTCTGAACTTCCCCCAGCCACACCTAATTCTAGCAACAGTGGCAGCCTCGGCCCCACCACCGGCAGAGATGGTATCTCCTAGGTAACAAAACTTGTTCACCAGCTCCAAAGACTCATTTCCAAAATTCACAGCCACAGGATCATCACTTAACACAAGCTCGCCTTTGCACACTACGCACTCAAATTTCTCTATTTCTGACTTATCCTTCGGCAGGGGCCCCTTTATTCTACTACAGCGCTTACTCCCATGGTGTACCCAACATCGACAGATGCTACATTGAATTGAGTTAACGCCCACTCCCTTTCCACACACTGCACATGGGTATGCACCGCTCTTTTCCACATTGCCTCGTCTCAAACTACAATGCATAACCTTGGTTTTGTTAATATTGACTCTTAAACCCTTGCTCGCCATGCCCTCTCTCCACTTTCTGAATTTGGCCTCAGCATCCTGCATACTGTCAGCTATTAGGACTAAATCGTCTGCATAAAACAGTTCCAACGGGAGTCCGCCTCTAAAAACTCTAGACAGCGCCTCCAAGACCATAATAAAGAGGAGGGGGCTTAACACTGAACCCTGATGGACTCCAACACGGACTGCGAATTCATCACTCAGTACACCTTTCACCCTCACCGAACTTCGCGAATCCTCATACATCTTCATTATCACACGCACCAGCCACTCTTCCACACCAAGTTTCCTCATAGCCCACTGTACAACATCTCTAGGTACCCTATCAAAGGCCTTCTCCAGGTCCACAAACACAAAGTAAAGATCCCTGCCTTTTAGTAGGTATCTTTCCTGTATCTGCCTGACTATGAAGATAGCATCGGTTGTACCACGTCCTGGCATAAAACCAAACTGCATATCATCAATAGAGATGCTTTGCCTGATCAAACCCTCAAGGACTCTCTCACAGACCTTCATGATTTGGTCAAGCATTTTCAGGCCCCTATAATTTCCTCTATCTAGCGCATCCCCTTTTCCTTTGTATATATTTACTATTACACTTTTGAGCCAATCCTCTGGGATTTTCTCATCTTTAATAATGGTGTTTATCAACTCAGTGACTAAGTTTACACCAATCTCCCCTGAGGCTTTTATCATCTCAGCGACAATGTCGGAGCAACCTGGAGCTTTACCGTCCTTCATTTTATTGATTGCGTCGCTCACTACAGCTGGTGCTATCAAAGGAGGGGGCCCAGATATTGGTTTTTCGATACTAAGCTGTTCCTTATCCCATTCAAACTCTACATTTAGCAATCGTTCATAGTGTACCTTCCATGCTTCTCTGATTTCATTTTCTGCATACACAATCTTCCCATTATCATCTCTAACACACTGTTCACCTATAATATCCCTACTGTAATTTTTAACTCGCCTAGCTAGGTTGAAGATCCCATTGGGATTGTCAGTGTTACACACTTGTTCGAGGACCAGGTCCTTAATGCGATTTTTAGCATTGTAAATAACTCTTTTGGCAGTTCGTTTAGCTGCCTGGTATTCCTCCCTGCTGCCTCCTTTCTTCCATGCTTTGAAGCATCTCCTTTTCTCTTTCACAGCATGTTCTACCTCATCGTTCCACCACCAAGAGGTCTTATTCCTGGGGTGACCCTTTGTTTTCCCACAGACTTTGTCAGTGGCAGCGATAAGGCTATGCTTAAGAAAGTTCCATTGGCTATTTACATCGTTAGGCCTAGCTTCCTTATTTCTATTCATTTCCTCCAGTTCATTATGAAACCTATCCCTAACTTCCTTGTCCTTCAGCAGCCACACTTTCCTTTTGGGTATGTAAACCTTCTTGCGCTTAGGATCTCTGTATAAGCTCATGTCGCACACAAGTAGCTTATGCTGGGGGATACATTCTTCGCTCGGGATGACCTTTACATCTCGAACTAGTTTCCAGTCTTTCCTGTTAACCAAGAAGTAATCTATCTGGCTACTGGAGACCCCAGAGTTATATGTGATCAGGTGGCTCTGTCTTTTCTTGAACTTTGTGTTACACACAACCATGTTGAGTGCAACGCAGGACTCCAATATATATTCGCCTTCTAGATTTCTCCTTCCGTAACCAATTCCTCCATGTACCCCCTCGTATCCATCTGCAGATGCTCCCACGTGACCATTGAGGTCCCCCCCCACGATAGTTATTTCGTTCTCCGAGAGGCCTGAAATGACACTGACGGTGTCATTCCAGAAGTCCTCTTTTATCTCTTTCTGTAAACCAGCCTGTGGGGCATATGCAGATATCACATTCAGAATTCTTTCACCAACTTTCAACTTCAAAACAATCAGCCTTTCACTAACTCTCGTAATCTGAAGCACACTTTCCGCCAGCTCTTCAGCCACCAGAACACCCACTCCTCCTTTCGCTTATCAGTCTCCACACCATCCAGTATATCCTATATCTTTTCCTCCTTCCGACAATCCACTGTACCCCATGCCTCTTCCAGAGTGTTTCCTGGGTACAGCAGATGTCCACTCGCCTCCTCTCACACATCTCAACCACTTCATTCGCACGCAGATTCAAACTACCAACATTCACACTAGCAAGTCTGAGTTTGTGGGGGGCATTTGTCATTGTCCTGTGCGGTTTTGTTTCATCGGACTTACGTTTATTTTCTTTGATTTTAGTCATAGTTAGGTAGGTTTGGCTGGCAGATGAGCATCACCCCCCCCCAGAACTCCGGCTCCAGTCTACCCCGGGACCATTCCCAGCACCATCCCCCAAGTGATTACAAGGGGGTAGGATCCAGTGGCCTCGGTACGCCCCACCAGAACCAGCCGCAGGGACGCACCCCGTGCGCGTACACGGCACTACGTCATTGTCAGCATACTCTGGTTACCATTAGAGGATTTTCTTTAGCTCCTAATATACTTCTAGGACTCAAAGGGGTAAATACAATCTCAAAAACCCTCTTAATAACAAAGGTCCGTCTTAAACTGCATAAACTTGTCTGATTTTATCCAGAATAAAAGATAAATAGGCGTCATGGTGCTGAAGGGGTTAAAGGGAGATTATCACTTAAGGTTTTCATCTGGATGCCGTTCTCCCTAATGTTTAGACCCATTAGTTTTGTGATGAAACACAATCTAAATATGTTTGGTTGAATTACTGTATATCAAAATAGGTTATGTTTGTTTACTTTATATTACACTTTAAGAAAAGTTTAACTTTACTACAAGTACTGATCACAAAACTACCAAATCAAATAATCTACCTTAATTAGTAAAGTACATAAATGTATGCATGCATTCATGTACAGTATAATTAATAAAGACATGATTGTATTGAAGAGTACAGTATATACTGTACGACAAAGAAAAAAGACACTCACCAAGAAGAGAGATGGATTACCAGAGAGATAAAGTGGGAACCAAGAGAAGAGGTACATAGAGAACCAGATGGAGGGATGAGATCCAAAAGTTTGCCAGTGTGGGATGGAACAGACTAACATATGAATGGTTCAAGTGGAAATTCTTTGGAGAAGTCTATATCCTTCAGTGGACTATCAGGTGAAAGTATTGAGGGATAAACCTTTACAACGGCACCTCGTACAAGAGTGTATAGAGAGGGGAGAAGGGGTGTTGGAGAGAGAGGAAGCTGTTGGAGTGACTGTTATGATGATGTACTGAATATAAATCCATTGCGAGGAATTGTGAGATTGGTAATGATGATACTGTACTGAGCTTACCACATAACCGTCGGGTGATGGTGAAATAGTGGGTATGAATGAAAAAAACAATTAATCTACAGCTTATGTGGGATAGTGAAGTTTGGGATGAAGATAATATACTGAACTTACCACACAACCATTGGGTGGTGGCAGTATAGTTTTATTTTTTATTTTTTTATGTTATATGTGGATGAGGGAGACGAAACACAGAGCTGCCTGTGCACAGAAAACCAAGTACATTCAATTTTCTAACCGACAGAATCTCACTGACTCCCATATATTTTTTAATGATGTAAATATTCCCACTTCCCCTAGTATTGACATTCTCGGTGTAACATTAACTACTAACTTGAGCTGGACACATTATGTTAGAAGCATTGCTAAGAATGCCTCTAAAAAACTGGGACTCCTGTACAGAGTTCGAGAATTCTTCACTGACGAGCAGTTGGCCGTAATATATAAAAGTCATGTGCGCTCTCAGATGGATTACTGTTCACCTCTGTGGGGTGGAAGTGGAGGCATTGAGGCAGTTGGACAAAATTCAAAATAAAGCTATTAGATTAATCAATAACCTGCAATCACACAGGACCTTCCTACATTAGCCATACGAAACGTTGCATCCCTTGCATTCTACAGATATTTTCACAGCAATTGTTCCGAGGAACTTGCTTCAATTGTGCCGCCTCTCCACATCTTTCCCCGTAGAACTAGGGCAGCTGAGAGCGCCCATGAATTTACACTTTCTCCTCCACAATGCAGAACTTCTGCTTATCAGAATCATTTATCCCTAGAGCTACTACTCTTTGGAATTCACTTCCCTCGAATTGCTTTCCACAAACTTACAATCAACAAATGTTTAAATCCAGTTGTTACAAACATTTTATGAATGGAGGATGCCTTTAGGCACATGGACCTTTTTGTTTTATCTGTGTTTTTCCTTCCTCCGTTCATTGTCTCTTAAAAAAAAAAAAAAAAAAAAAAAAAGTGCCTCCCCCAGAGTTGAAAGAGTGACAGGGCCAAAATCAGGGACAAGTGCCTCCCCCAGAGTTGAAAGAGTGACAGGGCCAAAATCAGGGAATGTTAATAAGTTTAGGGATTATTTTAATGTACTGTATTTGTTTTATTTTATTTTGTATTTTTTTTATTTTGTGGCAGAAAGAAGTGTGGTGTGCTTGTTTAGTGTAGTGAAGTAGAGGTATGAATGAGAGATAACATCTTTGACAGCCAATACAGGATTATTAGAGTTGATGTAGTGAACTTACCACACATCCATCGGGTGGTGGGGGGATGGTGAGGTTGGCGATGAATGAATCAATGTCCTCCCCTTCCTCCAGTTGTATGCCCAACTGACGGAGGGCGGCGAGGGTGAAAGCGGGTTGAGTGCCGGACACACCCAGTGCCCGACCGTTCCCCCTACCTGTGGTACCGCCGGACTGGTCAGAGGTGGTACTGGTGTTGACGGAGCTCAGGGAGACACTGTCATCTGTGTCACTCGTGCCTTGCCAAGGAAAAATGGATGGCTCAAATATTATGGATTGTTTTATGTGTTATATCTCTTTATTTTTTTCTTTAATATACTGTATTAGTTTAACCAGATCACAGAGTTATAATACAAAACACTCACAGGGCTGGCCTTTAATATATGGTAGCAGTAATAAAGAAGTTTAACCAGATCAATGAGTTTTAATATTTGGTACTTGAGAATAATATGAGACAGGTTAATGCTGTGAGTTTGGAAATTATACGAGGCTGACGATTATAGGTTTAATTTTAGTTTGTTGTGAGCTTGGAAAACGATAGCTGCAGTGATGCCAAGTTGGGGGGAGCAGTGTACAAAGACTGAATTATTTATTTATCTATTTTGCAAGTTTTACATAATAATTACATTGAATTCCTTTACTTGTTGTGTTATCTAAAATAAATAAGGGCTGTATAAATTAGTCATTTTACTAACCGGTTAGAGTGGAATCCGAGAGGCTAGCTAGAGCTTCGTGGTCTAGCCATGCGGGGTCAGTCAAGGATCGCAGGTCACTGAGGTCTCGCTCCAAGTCCTTCAGCTCCTTCTCCAGTCTCCCGGTCAGCGAAGGGCGTAGGTGGGGTGCTTACCTGCGGCGGGAATACCTTCGATCCATCCTGCAGAGGTAAAAATAAAAAATACAGGTCTCCCTCGACTTACGATTGGGTTATGTTCTTGAAAACCCGACCCGAGGAGAGGGCTTAACACAGAGCCCTGGTAACTCAGACTTATTCTGTAAATTCCTCACTCAGTGCACTTTTCACCCTCACTGCCATTCATGAGTCCTTATGCATCTTCATTATCGCACGCACCTGCCACTCCTCTACGCCAAGGTTACACATAGCCCACTGCACAATATCTCTGGGCACCCTTTTTTTTTTTTTTTTTTTTTTTAATATTAGTTTAACCAGACCACTGAGCTCTACAAAAGAACTCTCATAGGGCTGGCCCGAAGGATTCGATCAAGATATATAACTAAACGAGTCATGATAGATCGGGAAGGGCAGTAGGGGAACAAATCGAGGAAGGTGAAGACACGCAGACATTTCTCGCCATTTCACCAGTTCAGCCGGACCACATGAGCTCCACACCAGAGCTCTTATAGGGCAGGGCCAAAGGATGAGGCAAGAACTGCTACACCGCAACACCAACCAAGAAGTGATCAGGGCGAAGAATGAAAGATCAGGTCGAAGGTAGACAAAATCACACTGAGAAGCAAAACATGCATTACCGAAGGGAATCAAGTCAGTCCGGCCACATCAGCAACCGAAGAGACAAATCAGGTCAGGAGTCTGCTACCTAGCCAGGCCAGGGAGACATGAGATATAGGCTGCCTGAGGACAGCCAAATGGGACAGAATAAGAATAGAAGGGGAAAAACATAGAATGAGGAATGAAAAACTACTCAAAATTAGTCAAGCTGAGGACGAAAGCTCGAGGGGAGATAGGAAGGGTAAGTACCACAACCATCCCCCATCAAGCTTCAGTCGCCGGCCCCGAAGCCCCCCAACCGCGTCAAGGAGAGTAGTATCAGGGGGGTCAGGGCACCCTATCAAAGGCCTTCTCCAGGTCTACAAACACAAGGTACAGATCCCTCTCTTTAAGTAAATATCTTTCCTGTCTGACTATGAAGATAACATAAATTGTACCACGTCCTGACATGAAACAGGACTGCATATCGTTGATAGAAATACTTTCCCTGATCATGCCTTCAAAGTCTCTTTCACAAACCTTCATGACTTGATCAAGCATTTTCAGGATCCTATAATTTCCTTTATCTAATTCATGTACTGTACTGTATTCATAAAAATATAAAATATAATAACATAATGCTAAAATGACTCGGTACCAGTGTCACTTGTACACATGTATATGCTAGCACCTGATAAGCAAGATCGAGCTGATTACACTGATTACAAATCAAATTAATTTGCAGCAACCCCCTCGCGGGGATTAAGTCGTCTGGCAATAGATAGATACTGTAGATAGATAGCTAAAATAAATCAATGTCTCACTTAATATAATATCAATGAAAAATAAATATAATCCTCACATCATCAGGAGTGATAGGTGGCGGAATCATGGTCAGATCTATTATATGCGGATCCAAATAAAGCGTCCCTTCGCAAACGCATATGGCAGCCCCGAGTTATCCTCCAACTGTCGGATGAGGGCGCGGATGTCGTCCTCTCGCGCTTGGAGGCTGAGCGGAAGGTTGTCGGGGGAGTGCAGGCCGAAGGATGATCCGCTGGGTTTGAGAATCGAGGAAGGTCGCTGGGGGGCCTTGCCTTGGGCTGTAAGGAGGGTGGGAGGGATTAATATACTGTATCTAATTTATTAATTTTTATTTTATTATAATGTAAAACTTGCAAAATTAACAAACCAAAACTTGGACGAACACAGTAAAAAGACAAAATAACTTATCAAAATCGCTATGTGGAAACAATGATTAAGCAAAATAATATTTTTTTATAAATACAAGAACACAATCCACCACATAGGGTGTATATTACTACATGAGCAAGTTAATCTGTAACTGTCTTCGTAGCGCAATGGATAAATGCACTGAATTTCGGTGTGAGCATCCTAGGTTCGAATCCCTGGACTGCCACATGTATTTGTTGATTTAATTAATTGAGTTTAGGAGTAAAGTCGGTTGGTGGAGGGAACATGATAATTTATAAGGGGAGCGAGAGGGATTAATATACTGTACTGTATAATCTAATTTATTCATTTAACACCAAACACCTCCCAATGAATTCACCCTACCGGGATTCAAACCTGGGTTACCACATACAGATCTTACAGTCTAATCATTACACCATCAAAACAGTTATAAGTATATTAGGGATGCAGTATTGAAATATGCTCAAGTGGTCTGGTTAATCTGCTCTACTTAACATAACAGTATTAGACTATTAAAGATTGCAAATGAGGTGATTGAAAATAAGGGGAGATGATAAACAATGATTGAGGACGTGTTATTATTATATCAACCCCTGCTTCCCTGGGAACGTCCTAGGGCAGAGAAGAAAGGGGAAAGGAAGAAAAAGTACGGGAAAAATCAAAGTTGGGCTGGAAAGATAAAGGTAATACAATAGATTCATAGAAGATAACACATACCGGTAGAATATAGAGAGAAAAATACAGAACGAGAGAAACAGATATATACAGAGCGAGAGAAACAGAGAGAAACAGAGAACAATACAGAACGAGAGAAACAGAAAAATACAGAACGAGAGAAACAGAAAAATACAGAGCGAGAGAAACAGAAAAATACAGAGCGAGAGAAACAAAGAAAAATACAGAGCGAGAGAAACAGAGATATATACAGAGCGAGAGAAACAGAGAAAAATACAGAACGAGAGAAAAAGAGAAATATACAGAGCGAGAGAAACAAAGAAAAATACAGAGCGAGAGAAACAGAGATATATACAGAGCGAGAGAAACAGAGAAAAATACAGAACGAGAGAAAAAGAGAAATATACAGAGCGAGAGAAATAAGAGAAAAAGGTAGATGGACGTACCAGGTCGATGTGCAGGACTCTGGCTGGGGGTGGACTGGGAATCGGTGTCACTATCAGACCGCTCCTCACTCTCCACTACCTCACCGTTTGGCAGCAACTTCTGGCCCTAAGGGATCACAAATATATCCTCAAAGTTTGTTTATAGCTGAATACACATACAGTACAGGCAAAGTAAAAAGCTTTTTTGAAAACAATATATTTAGACATGTGGGGATACCTTTGGAATCCTCACAATGCGCTGAATCCAATGGTGAAATCCGTTTTTAAATATATTCATTTTTGTAGTAATGGGAGCCTATTATAATTTAAAGTTCTTAACAATTAAATTAGTGTAATCATAAGTCTAGGGTAAAGTATACCCACATTTCAAAAACTTATAATGGGGAGACTAATTAAAAACTATTACTTTTAATATGAATTACTACCACTGAAATCTGGGTTTACTTTACCCTAGACTTATATAATAGTTAAAACAATATAGTTATATATTTTATTTAAAATTATAATAGGCTCTCATTATTATTATATATTATATATGTCTAGGGTAAAGTAAACCCAGATTTGACTTTTAATATGAATTACTACCGCTGAAATCTGGGTTTACTTTACCCTAGACTTATATAATAGTTAAAACAATATTTGTATATATTTTATTTAAAATTTGAATAGGCTCCCATAATAATTATATATTATATATAAGTCTAGGCTAAAGTAAACCCAGATTTCAGTGGTAGTAATTTATATTAAAAATAAAATAGTTTTTAACCTAAGAAGTGTGCATGGGGGTAATTAGAAACGTCCCCCTGTGCCGACGTATTCGAGATGTTTTCATCACTAAAATATTCATTTTACCATAAATAGCGTTAATACTTATCCATCCTCGCCTATTATGGGTTGATTATAAAGGTATTAACCTGAAACAACAATAAAACGAGTGAAAACAGCGTTTGGATGGTCAAAATCGGAGATACAGGCCGCGAGTTATATAATGTATGGGTGAGGCAACCTGCTTTCCCGCCAATTTCCCCCAAGGCCACTGAGACACAGTCGATCGATACTCTCTCTCTCTCTCTTGCACTCGCTTGCTAACAGAGATGACAATGCCCTGCTTGCAACTCGCTAATGTTAGCACGAAAATATACCTCTGAATAAGGGAATAACAGGGAAAATAGGTGATAACTGAAGGAGGGGAGGAAAGTGGGAAAGGAGGGGAGGTAGAGGAGTGATATTTTGCATGGCCCAGGGGAGATTTTTTTTTTTTTTCCCATGTTTAAAGTTGATTTTTGTTTTCTCTGACTCTTAAGTCTTCCCGCAGTTCCCGAGTTAATTAGTCTCCCCATTATAAGTTTTTGAAATTTGGGTATACTTTACCCTAGACTTATGATTACACTAATTTAATTGTTAAAAACTTTAAAATTATACCCATTTCTACAAAAATTAATATATTTAAAAACGGATTGCGCCATTGGATTCAGCGCGTCCTGAGGAATCCAAACATATCCCCACATGTCCAAATCTATTTTTCTCAAAAAAGTTGGACTATTTTAACTTGTGACCATATCGTTGGAATCCTCTCGAAGCGGAGAGTTCCCAAAAATTAATTCAGGTGATTCCGACCTATTATAACCCCACAAAACACAAACAAAATTTTTGTCAAATTCCTTGAAAAGTATTGTAAAATCTTAAAACAGCTCCCAAGGCCACAAAAATGGGCGGAATTAAAATCGGTTTGCGCCATTGGATGTTTCGCGTCGAGAAGAATCCGAATATACCGCTAAAATTATGAAAATCGAAAATGTGCGGTCAACTTCCAAAAAAAAACTAAGGATTTTGGCAAAAAAAAAAAAATTGAGTTAAGACACTATTCTGAATCCTCTCGACGTGCTGAATCCAATGGCGCCAACCGATTTTAATTCCATCCATTGTTGCGTCCTTGAGAGCCGTTTTAAGATTTTCCAGAACGTTTTTTTGTGTTTTGTGGGGTTATAATAGGTCGGAATCACCTGAATTAATTTTTGGGAACTCTCCGCTCTGAGAGAATTCCAACGATATGGTCACAAGTTAAATTATCTCGCATTTATTTTTAAATAGATTTGGACATGTGGGGATACTTTTGGAATCCTCACGACGCACTGAATCCAATGGTGAAATCTGTTTTTAATTATATTATTTTTTGTAGAAATGGGAGCCTATTATAATTTTAAAGTTCTTAACAATTAAATGAGTGTAATCATAAGTCTAAGGTAAAGTATACCCCCCCAAAAAAAGGCATGAGGGGAATTGATGTGGAAGTAAAATTAGGTTTCTTACCAGCAGCAGGTCTCAAGGGCAGGTTATGTGAGTGTGGTGGCTGACATGTTTGAGAAGAAGACCTGGATGAGCGAGGTTTCGCCAAGGGATGGGTGGATGGATGGTGTGGGATGGGTGCATGGTTGGTGTGGGGTGCATGGATGGATGGAGAGTGGCAGGGTTGGATGAAGAGTGGGTGGATGGATGAATGTAAGGAGAATATTGAAAATCACATCTAAAATTATAATTTATTCAGAGATGAATTTTATGGTTATGTACAAATGAACAAAATGTCCTGAGATAAGGGAAGATGCATATTGGGCTATTGCAATGATTTTTTTTGCTATGAACTGTTGTATTGGCAATTTTCACAGGACAGAGTCGGCAATACGTATTGGTTTGTTATTGTGTCTGGGTATGCACCTTCCCACCACTTGTACATTCATTGAATAACAGAAACATTAATATCTACTTCGGTACACAGAGGAGCTCCCAACAAATAAGTATAACTAGGGGCATCGTGGTAAACTGCTTAAGTAAACCGTGGAGCGCGACTGGTGGCGTGGAAAACCGGGTATAGTTGCCTGCAGAACCAACTGCTACACTGGCCTACGATAAATGTGAGAAACAGAGCACTGACTAATCCAACGCGCTGGCCTGGTCTTTCTGGCCGAGCAAAATACTTCAAAATGTAATGTCAGTGTTTCAAAACCGTTCTAGACCAAGGGCATCAATTATTTCTACTGGTGACTGGACCTGCAAAATAGTATACCGCCAAACACGCAGGTACCCGATATTCCATGCACCAACCACGCTCACTCTGCTATGAACAAATTTCACATGTACAAACACTTGTATGAACCATGCACAACATCAGTCAACAGCAATAACTGGCAAAAAGCTTTCTGAACTAATGGTACTGCTTGCATCAGGGTCATGCATGACGAGATAATTCTATACAATTACCTTAGCTGGCAGAGACACGCTATTTACAATACATCATCATGGAATTCACTGCTTAGGTATACAAGAAAATATATGCAATCAATACAGTTTTCTCAATATAAGCAACAAATTCTATATCCAATGATGCAAACATAATGCCTAGCCAACCAAGTTCCGCTCATCACGAATTGCCCTGGTACTTAATCCTATTGTGAGTGAGTGTTGAGAAAACGGTTGGGAGACGTTATGGTGAGAGGGAACAAGAGAACGCGGTAACAAAGAAGATGGATCGGCAACACGAACATCAACAATAACAAGCGTACAAAAGTTTTTTTTGCAGGGGGGATTCCAAACCACCACCCGAGCACTATTCAAAATATACGCCAGTGTTCGTTCATTCTCGTGTTGTAACACAGGGGTCCAAACTGCTGGTTGGCACCCCGACCAAAAACGGAAAAACAACATTCACGTAGTAGCAAAATTCTCTCACTCACTTGGGAGGTTCTGTATAAGCTATTAGGTATGCGCTATCTTCAGCCCGACTGCTGTGGGAGGCGGGAGGGAGGAACACTTGGAATGCGATTTTAAAATTACTTTGTGTGTTTGGGAAGGATCTATACAGGTGACGATTATTCTATACAAAAACTCACAGCTTCAACTTCTGTACATGTAATTATTCTGTTAATGCAGGAAATCTTAATACAGTATCTGTCATCAAGCTGATGGTAAAACAGTAATGGTATGCATAATTGAAAACAAACTAAACTTGTCAAATCTATTGTAAATGGAAAACCCTTAAAAGAATGCCCTTCTACCACGGAGATTCATCAGAGATACACAATTGACTCTCCGTGGGATTGAGGCTGGTTAAAGGTGGAGTTACACAAGGACTTTTTCTGGCAACTTTTGATCAGCAACTATATTCTGGCAACATTTAGACACCATTTTGCACTGATATATGCAACTAGACTGAAGGTAGATGATCATACAACACAGAATTCTTATAAAAGTATATCTCAGAAGGTGCCAGATCGGAGTTGTTGTAAAAAGAACTTTTGTAAATTCACCGTAACTTCTGGCTCTGATATAGGAGGTAAAGGGGGGACCACACGCAAGCTTTTATCTGCATTTTTCTAAGGCCAAAGTTTTTCTGGCAACATGTCTAGGATCTTTTGCATTAGTACTGGCTGCTAAGTTGAAGGTAGATTATTTTAGGTAGCTAAAGTCTTATATAAATTAAAATTAGAAACTGCCAGAATCTATGTGCCAAAGAAAGTTGTATGTAAAAGCACTTGTGTGATACCGGCTAAAGGGAGAACGGCAAGATGGTGCAGTAATGTGGTGAACTGATGAACGCCCCAAACTCAATAAAGAGAATGCTAGCCAACAGAATGAGAGTCCACTATTATCTAACTGTCCACCTTTCTCCAAGCTCTAGTTAAAAACAAGCAAAATGGGCTGCAGAGGGTACTGAATTGAAGGTCTATAGCATTTAATTCTGCGGATGATACTAAATTGAAGCTATGTGGAATTCAGTTCGGCATCTGGTACCAAACTGAAGCATTGTGGCATTCAATTATGCGACTGGTATTGGCTGAAGCGGTGTGGCATCTGATTCTGCTAGCCACTAGGTAGTATTATCGAGTTCTGGGGTGAACGAGGCCACTGTAGGGTTCCGGTAGCGGGTGATCGATCTTGCCAGGCTATGCGGACAAACATAAACACAACACGAGGGAAACAGTAAAGGGTGAACGACTCCATAACAATGACGTGAAACAAAAGAGCTGCCAGACATTATTATAAAAATATTCCTTCTTTTTACATACAACAATGCACAGCATTCAGTCACTTTCTTGCTCTCCAGTCAAACAATATTTACACATCTTTGAGAGAAACCAGAAATCTGACTTAGTGTAAAATTCATTATTAAAAGTATATATTAAAAATCTCAATCATATAACTTAAAAATCCTTGTACTTACTATCATAGGTTATACATCTACAAAATCCATCCTTTTCTATTTTTATAAAAATTTTGATTTGTTGTCTTAATTTACAAGTAAGAAAGTGCATATATGAGTATTACATACTCTTGCATGTAATTTCAGTATCAGATACTGAGATGTGCATCAAATAATTCATTTGTTTCCTTGCATGTACACAGGGATGGTGGAAGGATCGACCAAATGCATGATGATGCGTTCAGTGACTAGGTACACAAACTTTGCCCGCACCCTTTATACATACCAGTAAAAAAATAAAAATAAAAGGAGAAATATCTTTGTACTTTCTTACCGCTATTATCTACACAATTAGTACAATTACAGAACTTGATAAAACTTACGGTCATACTCTTACAATATGTGTTTTAGAAATGTCATTGTGCTGATATTACACTGGAAAGGAATAAGTACATTACCTTGACGTAACATTTACAGGCGCTTCACAAAGGCGCATTCACAACAGATTTTTTTCCATCATTTCTTCATCGGCAACTATACTCTGGCAACGTTTTGGAACTATTTTACACCGGTTATCAACAACTAGACTGAATGTGGATTATTTCAAGTGAATGGATTCTTATAAAAGTATATTTCACCAGCTGCCAGACCAGAGTTGCAGAGAGAAAGGTGTCGGGAAAAGAGCTTGTGTCAATCCGCCTAAACCTGCTCACTCACAGGTACAGATAAAAACATTCTCACACAAGAATTATACATAGATTTTTCGCATATTTTCTACCTGCCCATGTCTCTCAATAGCTGCCCATTCTGTTTATATGCTTCCTTTAACCGCATCTATAATGAAATGCATATACTCTATATATAATATAATCTACTTTACTTAGGTCTTATATCAAACATAGCGAGAAACTTCTAGACGCGGTTTAAAACTTTCGCTTTCCTTTTACACTATGCACCGTCAAAGTCAAAGTAAATAGTAGTTATAATTTAATATAAAACTTTTAAAGGTTAAGACAGTCAATATACATTACAATAGGAATCCCTAAACTAAAACCGGAGTACAAAAAAAATTAAATAATACATAAAATGTGGTTAGTCACCATCCATGTCATACGACCAATTTGATCTCCATACAAGACAGTATTCCATAGGAATTTCTAAAGGTATAATTTTCATCTCAGATCTGCAATGTCTGAATAGTCCACTTTGTTAGTAAACATCACGCTATGCTCACTCCAACTAGGTTAACTACTTCAGTCAATAATAACCATTAATTACATCTACAGGACAGAGTAGCCAATTTGTAAGAGGTGGTTGAATTACCAAATGCAATAAATAAATAAATACTCATAAAATATGTGAGTTCATTCAAAAAAAATATGAAAAAATATTAATGATAGTATATTTTCAAAGAACGTGCATGATAGTAAGGTACAATTTGACACTACATTTATTAATCCTGCTCTACTCTATTTTTTGGGTATTATATTCTTCAAATAGTGTACTAATTGGACTACCCCGTACAAATTGGCTGGTCAGCCCTACCATTCACACACTCCACATTAGCTCTTTTTAAAAATCTGATATAGCTATCTATTAAATTACCGGGGATAGAGCCACACCATATTCACACTTTCTTTTGGACCGAACACTGGGAACAAGCAGTACAGTGTTAGAAGAAGTGCAAGGTAGCACATTAACGCTAATGAACACAAACTTGTCAATTTGGAATTCGGTGATATCAGTCGTCCTCTACTGTTACGACTGACACATAGCAAATTGAAGCTAATATAACTCGCATAAATATCAATATCTTTTAACAGCTCCAATTCATACTTGCACTTTGGGTAATGGGGGACTTTCAAAACGTTCATGTTTCTTGTACCACAGGATGTCACCCTTATAACTTTATCCTGCATGTTTTATTTTTATTTTTTTTCCGTATTTCAGACATTGCGAGTCTACAAGTCTAAATAACATTGTTTTAAAGTGCGGAAGACGACAACCCCAAGCGTCTACCTCACCCTCAACTATTGGGGCCTGTGGGGAATAGATCTAACAGGTACAAAAGATGAGGGAGAGGTTGATGCGGAAAAGCTTCGTCTTCTAGCAAACCAAAATGTCAGAATATAATACAAAATTTACACTTCCAAAGTCAGACAAAATGAAAATCCAATGCCTGTTAGAGAGATAAATTAACATCTAGTGGTCTGACTGTTTTGAAGGTCCCCTATTTGTCCTGGCCAGTGACAATCAATCACTGACTTGAACTTTTAGAGGAAATACTCTTAACTTGAACGTAAGTCAGCAGACAGGTTACACCTGTTACACTGTGTTACAACATTTCACAAACATTGCAATCTTCAAAATCGCAATTATTATTCGTTTTGTTTTTCAACAAGGCTGGTACGACGCAAAACTGTAAGAAACTTGGTTCTGAATTAATTAAATTTTGAAAGCTAAGTGTCATCTGTCTGCTACTTGTGTGTGTTTACAATATATGTATGAACATGCATGGCAAGCATCCATGTACATAAATATATAAGGATGTCTGTGTGTATCTACAATAATCATCAAATTTAATCCATTTCTTGGCCCTCAGTTGCTTGAGAGATGGGGCAGACCGGAATAACTCCTTCAGTACGACGACAGTATTTTAATTTTATTCTGGCAAACATCAGACAATTTTATTTATATCAGGAAAGACCTCTTGAAGTCTATAGGGTAAAATCTTTATCTGTTAACACATCAGTCTCCCACAGGTCTTCCTAAACTAAATAAAATCATCAGGTGACCAAGGCATACCTGTACAAATCATGGAACTGCCTGTATACACAGTATATTGTGGAATTTACGATCAATGAAGACTTTAGGATCTTTGAATGCCGATAGTTACGTAATGTGATCGCTACTGCAGCCGCTGATGTATAAAAGTGGTGCTGAAAACAATACAATACATCACACTTTATTTGTATATTACCCGATAGGATAACCAATATTGATAGCCAGAATAAATGTAAGAGTGTCATGGTAGTGAAGAGGCTTTATACTTCCAGTCCTTCACACATGCCCCTCCATCTCCCTGCGCGTGAGGTGGCCGTTCCAGCCTATTAGCCAGTCTCAGGAGGTGAAGGCTGCAGTCTTCTTACGCTGCCTCTTGTTGTTCTCCAGCAGGAAACTCAGGTCCACCGCACCCTTGGTTGGTAGAAAGCTCAGCAGTTTTGATGCCACACTGTTCACTCTCACCCGCTTCTTGGCTCGCTGGGGATAAAATAAGATTCGTTAGCATGTAAAAGAGTACAGATACAGATATACAGTAGTAGAAAGTATAAGGAGCTGCCAGACACAGTAACATATATTTAAGGGTGGTGACCTGTTTTGGTTCTGTCCTTTCTATCTTTTTCTGGCTTGTATCCATTTGGCCCCATTCAGCCTACTGTTTTAAGACGTTTATCCCCATCCAGGTGTCAATTTTTTACTGGTGAGCGATAGCGAGCCAGCATATTTTTTATTTTTGTTTGACAGCAGGCTAAATTTGTACAATTTTCGATGGAAAAATTTCTCCGGCGAAGCCGGATTTCTTCATATAATGCTGGCTCGCTGTCGCTCGCCAGGAAGAAATCGACACCTAGATGGGGATAAACGTCTTAAAATAGTTGGCTGAATGGGGCCGAATGGATACAAGCCAGAGAAAGAGAGAAAAGGACAGAAATAAAAAAAAACAGGTCACCCCCCTTAACCCTTCCTATCCGGGCTGTCTCAGCCAATGACGGTCACCCCTACCCGGGCGATATGGCCGAAAAACGTCTAGGCCTAGGCTACCGTATTTATGTTTATTTTCACTGCTAGAACTTTCCCACTCATCTATAATCGTAGTGCGGTTTTCAATCTGTATTTTGGCATTGAGTAGAGCTCTGTAAGTCAACTGGTTCAGTTGTGATGACGATTTCAGTGGAGCCAATATTGCAGAGATGTTGCCAATATGGGGGCTTTTTAGACACTAATTTCGTCATGACGTCAGAACAATAACATTGAGGAGTCTTCTCCTTCTTGTTTTCGGAGGTGCGGTGACGAACGCTTGGGTTTGTTGACATACGTCGTACGCACAGCGTTCGGACCAAGTTAAATTAGGCTATTAAGCTCATGCCTTAGATAAGGCATACCGGGTATTGGCCCTTCTTTCGTGCTGTCATTACCTAAGGCAGCCCGGGTAGGAAGGGTTAAGGGGGAGGTAGTTGCATTTTCTCCCTCATGTTTAGTCCCATTAGCTATGAGATTTTAAGAAGTTCGTTCCATTAGTATGGCGATTATAAGACCTCTCGCCCCATTTCTTTGTCAATATAAAGACCTTTCGTGCCATTTAGGTGTCAATATTTTTCCTGGCAAGCGACAGCGAGCCTGTAATTCTAGGAGAAACCGACCTTCAGCCGTGACATTTTTCTACCAAAAAAATACACAAATTTATCTTGAAGGTTGGTCTAGGGGGTGTTTTTTAAAGCTTGATGGAAGTCTAGCGAGGTTACTAGAAGATAAATATATAAATAAACAAATACACCACAAAATAAACACTAGCCCCTAACCACTATATAAGTAAGTGATGTACACCCTATGTGGTGGATTGTGTTCTTTTATTTCAAAATTGTATTTTGCTGAAGCGTTGTTTAGGTGGTTAGGGTTTGGGTTTGGGTTTAGGTGGTTAGGGTTTGGGTTTGGGTTTGTTCCAGAAAACATCCCCATTTACCCAGTTAATTTTAGGGTTTGCCATATGATTTTTATATACAGTATAAGATCGGGTTTTCAGGAACGTAACCCAATCGTAAATCGAGGGAGACCTGTATAGGAGTCTAGGGCTAAGTGGCCACTTGGAGGTAAGCATGGACTTCATGTGCCATACAACAAAATTAATAGAACTTTACTTTTTTTACTGTCTTGATAGCGTAGTGGTTAGTGCATTGTCTTTCGGTGTGAGTATCCTAGGTTCGAATCCTTGGAGTGCCACATGTATACATTAGTTTAATCCTTGGAGTGCCACATGTATACATTAGTTTAATCCTTGGAGTGCCACATGTATACATTAGTTTAATCCTTGGAGTGCCACATGTATACATTAGTTTAATTGATTTTCATTAATTAGGTTTATTTAAAAGTTAATTCGTGGGCTGGCGATATGAAAATATCAACAAACCGACAGATCTTGATATACATAGCCACTACCAAGGCATATTCTATAAAATCATAATTAATAAATATCTTGACAACTTCTAACAACATTAAAGCAAATGCATAAACTAAAAGTCATCTTCAAAACAAAAAGGGATCTTTAACAGCATTAAATGTAGTCACACCATATTACATGTATGTTTCATATCTCAATTGTTATACTGTACTTGCAAGTGACTTATTGCATTATAAGAGTAAGATTGTACATCAAATTCTATGGTAATGATAATGTAAAACTTGCATAATAAACAAACCAAAACAGGAACAACACAATATAATGACAAAAGAACTTATCAAAATCACTTGGAAATAATGCTTTAGCACAATATAATCTTCAAACAATAGAACACATAACACAAAATTTTCTAACTTTGACTTTGTACCAGTACTTTGTACTGGTGCATTGTATTAACTACACAGATAAATTATGGGAAATTTGTCAACTAAAAAAACAGTTAAAACTGTAATAATATGTAACAAATAGATACAATATTATGAGAAGTAACCTTGACATTGATACACATAGAAAATAGTAATATCAAAATTGCAAATTTACACCTCAAGTAGTTGTTCCCTAAGCTGCCTGGCCGAACAGCCCCGAGTCCCTGAGAAAGGCCATGGCCACGATCGGGCTTTCCCACAGAGCTCTCATTGAGTGTAGATTGTGTTGTTGGCCTAAGTGGTTGTGTGAAATGCAGTCTTCTATGATGTGTTTAATGGTATGGGGTGCTGTGTTACATCCCGGGCAGGCGTCGACAACGGAGTCATCCAGTCTCTTCTGATAGCTCAGGAGAGCTGGATGGTGTCCGCATCTCAGCCTGGCCAGGTGGACTCTGTCCTCGCGAGGAAGGGAGGATTCGGAAGGATGGATTTCGGGAGGTCGTGCATGCAGCTGCGTGTTGTCTGTGAGTGAGTGGATGGATCGGTGAGAGATATGAGTATGGATGTGCTTTTGGAAGTTGGTTTGGGGTGGGCAGGGAGGGAGAGAGGACAATAATTGTGTGTGATACCGTGTGCTGGGTGTTGTTTTGATATTTCTTGGTGTCTGTGGGTGTGTTGCCATGTAGTTTAGTGGGTGGTCTTGGTTCGTAGAGGCTGCTGCCAGGAATTGAGTGCCTCTCATGTCCAGATGGTCTTTGACTCTGAGGATTTTGGTTTCTTGATGTAGGTGATCTGTGGGTGAAGTAGCTGTGCAACCTGTAATGATCTTCAGGGCTTTGTTTTGAAGTCTGTAAGGTCTTATGATGTGTTTCAGCTAGGTTAGAAGCCCAGGCTGGGCTTGCGTATTCCATCACTGATCTTATGTATTGTTTATATACTGTGGTGGTAGTTTCTTTGTTGTGTCCAAATTTTGTGTGAGCAAGTGACCTGAGGGCGAAGTCTGGGTGTCAGTTTCTTTTTAATGTTTGTGGTGTGCTGTTTGAATGTCATATGAGTATCATATGTTACTCCTAGGATTTTGGGTGTGTGTGTATGTGTTAGGGGTGTGTTGTTTATGGTGAGTTGAGGGATGTATTCGTGTTCTCCTGTCCAACTTGTGAGCAGGGTTGCGGTGGATTTGGCTGGGGCTAGATTAAGTCTGTTTGTAGTGCACCAGCCATGTAGTGTGTTGAGATAGTACATGGCTGGTGCAGCTAGTATAGCTGGTACCTCAAGTAGTCATAACCCTTTAATCAGCTTTTCATTCACTTTCTCTGTATGTGTGGGCGTATATATGTAGATTGATATATAGTGTTCCGTATCATAAACCCATGTTAATATCAATGCATAGACAGTATGGCAAAAAGTATAATACGGTTAAAGACTATTGGCATGTAATGTTTCCAGTTATAAGTTTGCAGGTGCATCTGATAAGTAAGTACTTCCCTAATTATTTACTTGAGACAGCCACATATTCAGTACTATACTGTATTGCCCACCAAACACAAACTTGCAAATTCTGCCTGCCTAATCAAACACAGGCTGTCAAAACATTTGGAACTAGAGGGGCGCTTGGTTGTTGTTGTTGTTGTTCCTCAAGCTGCCTAGCCGAACAGCCCCAAGGCCCCGAATAAGGCCAAGGCCATAATCAAGCGCCCCCAAAGAACCCTCCCTGCCGACCACAATAAAGCCTGGGTGACCGAAGCCACTCCATGTAGGGGAGCTAAGGAGGGTGCGGAAACGCCCGGGAAACCAAAGCCCCACCCAGGGCCCTGTGTCCCTCAGCAATTATGAAGAGAAAGTTGAGGGGCAAAGGAAAAATGTGACGCTTTGGCTTCCAATCATGGTAGATTGGGAGGTCAATCCACGGAAGAGACGCCGTCACTTGAGATCTAGAAAATATATAAGTAAAAGGAACAGTCAGAGTAAGCTATGGGTATGGCAGAGATCGCTCAGTTCTCACTCTGATAGACCAGCCCATCACCACATGACTAGAACCCAATCCTCTCAGCATCAGCTAGGAAAGGCCCTAGAAAGCCGCCCTAGGCGAGGGGATAGCTCCCCTATTTCAACCCCTTTCGGGGTTGGGCACCCGCCGGGCGCTTGGTAGATGCGTTTACCTCTACCTACGCTGACTGTGTTTTTTTTTTTACCATTATTATTATAGGCCTGGAACAAGAAACTATATGGAAAGTGTTAAGGATTAAGAAATTGGAGGAAATTTGCTAAGAGCAGTCAAAAGTTTTTATGAAGAGAGCAGAACATGTATTAAGAGTAGGAAAGGAGTTGAGTGAATGGTTTGAGGTAAATGTAGGTCTGCGACAGGATTGTTTAACACTTACGATGTGGGCAAATTTCCTCTATATTAGGGTTCATTCAGGCACTCCTGAATGATTAATAAAGTGTCTGAATGAAATTAAATGTATTCAGTCAAAAACTAGAAGAAAATAGCTTCAAAATTACACCAGAACAAGCTTCGTAACGCGCGGGGTTCACTCGCAGTGCTACCATAGACATCAGCAAATATTCGCTAATAATGAGCAATGTCGCACTACATTTGCCTTTGGCAGTGCTGCATAGGTCTCGCGAGATATGGCTGTCGCCCCTCAGTGCCCCAGCCACCGTGCTGGAGAGCGGACGGGGGTCTGCAGCGCTCCCGCTCATTCGTCTCCACAGGCTTTAAGGGCCTGTAAATTGCTTTAAATTGCCAGAACGTTCCTGAATGGGTCTCGTAATGAAAGGGTTAATGTATACAGTATATGGATGGTGTGGTGAGGGAGGTGAAAATTAGAACTATGGGTAGAGGATTGGGTTTAGTAGGAAAGCATGGTAGAGATTGGGAGTTGAACCAGTTGCTGTTTGCTGATGATACAGCGTTGGTGGTGAATTCTGAGGAGAAACTGCAGCGAGTAGTCAAAGAGTTTGGTGTGGTATGTGGGAGGAGGATGATGAGGGTGAACGACAATAAAAGTAAAGTAATGGTGTGTAGTAGAGGTGCTCGTAGGGTAAATCTAGATGTGCGGCTGGATGGGGAAATACTGGAACAAGTGGAGTGTTTTAAATACCTAGGAGTAATAAGCAAGGATGCAGATGGGGAAATGGAGGTAAAACAGAGCATGTGAAGGAAGGAAAGTTTTCGGAGCAATGGGAAATATGTGGAAGGTGAGGAATCTCGGAAAAAAAGGTAAAAGTGCAATACATCAAGGGATAGTTGTACATACAATGATGTATGGGGCTGAGACATGGGCTCTGAAGGTACAAGAGAGAAGAAAGCTGAATGTGATGGAGATGATGAACTGCTTGAGGAGTATATGTAGAGTAACGCATAGAGGCAGATTGAGGAATGAAGAGGAACGTAGGAGAGTGGGACAGCAGGAACCCTTGTTGGCCAGAGTGGACAGAAGGGTGCTGTGCTGGTATGTACAGCTACTGAAAAATGTTTGTGAGCCCTTGCAATTTGCTTTAGGCATATATATCCATTTAGATTGATGCTCAGATCAAATCAACTATATAATAATAAATACATATTATGTATATATTAATATATAACTGATTTGATCTGAACATAAAGCTAAATGGATATATTTGCATAAAGAATATCGCAAGAGCTCACAAACAATTGTCAGTAGCTGTATATGTTGAGCAAATGGGAGACGAAAGGCTTACAAAGAGAGTATATGAGTCATATACAAGGGGAGGTAGAGGGATAGGAAGACTTCCGTTGAGATGGAGAGATTGTGTAGTACAAGCATTGGAAGATAGAGATGACTGTAGAACAGGCAAGAGAAGTGCAAATAATAAGAATGAATGGAGATTGCTTGTGAATAGATCAGTGATAACGCGGTCGTTGGGAGAGGGGGTCGGGCGCCAGTTGGACTTGATAATAGTCCGTCAAGCACCTGGCCCGGGGAGCCGGTGTATATGAAGAGTCATGTCTGGATGTGGTGTGGGCAGGCAATGTGGTGTGCTCCGCTGCGTGTCTGCCTGCTGAGACCGGAACCTCTCCGGGAGGTCTGGGTCCAGGGGAGTGCTGGAAGCCCTTAGTGATCCTTGGTCTCTGGGTCTTCTCCTGGGCGAACTAGATGTGCGTGAATTTATATTTTGGTTTTCATGTTGTGTTGTGTTGTCCCTGTTCGACCTCTGTCTCGAGTCGGCCACCTCCAGCTATTGGGTATGTGCCTGGGTATATACATACATACATACATTATCGGCCTAAATTTTCTCCTGGATCTGGGTCTCACGATATAACCTGGATTGCCTCCAATATTGAATCACTTCTTCCTTGGTGCACATCCTATCTGCCTGCCAAATTTCATAATTTCCATATCGCCTCCTAAATTGAATCACTTCTTCCTTAGCGCATATCCTATCTGCCCATCAAATTTGGTGAAAATTGGTTCATAGCGCATAACCCATCTGCCTACCATATTTTGTGATAATCTCTTGATCGCCTCCTAATGGAATCACTGCTTCCTTGGCGCATGTCCTCTCTGTCCACCAAATTTCATGAAAATTGGTTCATAACTTTGTGAGATATCTTGTTTACAAACAGACAGTCAAACAACAGAGGCATAAATATAACCTCCATCCAACTTCGTTGGCGAAGGTATGTATGTACAGTATGTATTACCCTGAAGATGTCTTGAGAGAATAGACGAAAGCTTGGTGTTCCATTGTTTCAATTTTCCTAGCGAGTTTTACTACATGTATGTATGTATACACTCAGGCATATACACCATAGCTGGGGGTGGCCGACTTGAGACAGAGCCCGAACAGGGACAACACAACACAAAACAAAAAATACAAAAAAAATAAATACAAATTCATACACATCTAGGTCACCCAGGAGAAGACCTAGAGTCCCAGGCTCATTTGGGGTCTTTCAACAAAAGATTCCCAGGTGCCAGACCTCTCGGAGAGTTTCCGGTCTCGGCAGGCAGACACGCAACGGAGGTAATAATAAAATTAATGTGAGGAAGTAATGCAGAGAAACTATTCATAGTGAATTAATTTCAAGAAGTGTTTGGTCTTTTTACCAACTGTGTCAATGCCAATGCTGGTCTAAAAGGTAGATGGTACAAAAAAACAGTACTTTTATATAGAATACAGACAAAATCAATAGTTCCCCAAACATCTTTCTCCCAAAATTTGATTTTTTTCCCTGATAGTCATTGTTTGTTTTTAATATCTTGTGACTTACATATTTTGTTTTATGTACAGTAGAAATGTAAAGTTAATTCCATTCGGGCCGTACATTTTCAAACAAATATTAGGAATTCCTATGGGTGGAAATGCTAGCCCTTTAATTGCAGACTTATTCTTGCTTGCTTTAGAATTTAAATATATAAAAGACTTAGTTGACAGTAGCAAGAAAAATAAAATTCCAGAAAAATTAGCACTTGCTAAACTGTTAAGTAATAATAGTAGATATATTGATGATATTCTTGTTTGCAATTTGTTAAATTTTAATCAAGTTGCTAAACTTATTTACCCTAATTCTATTCCCCTCACACAATGTAACGTAAATTATAAAGTTGAAAATTTTCTTGATATAAATATAGAGATTGTTAATGAACAGTGCATACTTAAAGTATATCACAAAGTTGATGATTTTAATTTTAACGTAATAAACTTTCCTTTCCCTAGTAGTAATATCGATAGTAAAATCACTTATAATTGTTTTTATTCCCAATTAATAAGATTTTGTAAAATCTGCACTAAAGTAGATGACTTTTGGGCTAGAGCTAGGTTACTATACAGACTCTTAGTGGACAGAGGTTTTGAGGCAAGTAAATTGTTCCATAAATTTAATCTTTTTAGGGTCAATTATTGTGACTGTATTCTAAAATTTGACATCAATAATTTTAATCAAGCATTTTTAACTTGAAGTTTCTTGTATAACCTCTGCTTACTTTTTGTCTGTATTTATTGTTTATCTTTTTCTTTTTCTATTCTATTATTATTATTATTAATATTGATGATTTTTTAAATTTATTGTTCTTGTTAAAAGAGTACTCTTTGTTTAAATCTGTTGTTACTTCATATTTTGCAATTATTTGTCTTTATATTATATGTATTCATTGTCGATAGTATCAATTGCTTACTTTTGCGATTTCCTTAGTTTATTTGTGCTATAAATGTAGGTTATTTGTAGGGTAGTTATTGATAGGGGTCACTTGAGGCATGCTATGCTTACAGGTACCTACCCGATAGCACTATCGTTAGTGAGTGCTGTACTGTATTTTATATATTATTTTGTAATAGTATAGATATCTTATCAATATTTGTATTTTTTACTATTGTTAATGTCTTGTCATGTTGCAAATTTGATTTTAAATAATATTTTGACATTTAACATGTAGTTTCTTTATTCATGCAGAGTTTAGTAAAATTTGCCAGAACGTCCCGGACTTCCCAAACTTGACTACTTCCTTTAACGTGACGATAGTGCGTTGTTATATGTGCGATTGGTTTGCTTGGGAAACAGATTAACTTGCTCATGTAGTGATGTACACCCTATGTGGTGGATTGTGTTCTTTTATTTAATAATTTTCATTTTAGTAAGCGTTGTTTCCACATAGCGATTTTGATAATTTAATTTGACTTTATATTGTCCTTGTCCCAATTTTGGTTTGTTTAGTTTGCAAGTTTTACATTTTAATACAGTATATTCCACACATATCACAATTCAAGATTTGTTTTCTGGCAAATTATTGTTTTTAATTGTACCCAAACCCATGGTCACAAAAAATGCCTCATCCATGCACACTGTATTATTAATGATTCAACCATTGGCCCAGTCCTAACACCAGAGAGAAGTTTTTTTTTTCTCAACCTTGCATGCAATATTTTCATTCTTATTATTGCAATCTATCCTTCAAATTACCTGGGTTGTGCATTATTCAATGATTATTTAGAGTTTGCAAAATAATGTTTAGATTGGCTATAATACCATAGAAACAGCAGTCTTCTGTCAACAATGGACACGTAGTTAAGATAAAATAGCAAGAACACTTTATAAAAATACATGATTTCACACCACTGCTAACTTGATATACTGATGATGCAGTTTTTACCACCATACACTCCCAGCTGAATAGCTGGGCTAGGGTGGGTGCCCTGATGAATCAGGGACTTCAGTGAATAGTAGCCACAGATTGCTAGACCGCACCGTTCACCAACAGCACTGACATCTGCCAATAGCTCACTGGCTGGCCCGAGGCTCGAACCGTCAACCTCACGGTCAGCAGGCGAGAGCTCTACCAAACGAGCTACGGCCTGTGGCCGTATACAATAATAAAAACAAATACTACTACGGTATACTATATACTTACAAGAGTAGCCTAACATTTACATGTTAAAAAGTCTAAAAATTATTATGCAATTTTCTTTTATAATTGTAAGTAATCTGAAGGTGATGAAGGGATGGAAAATTTAAGTGTTGAGAAATAGTACAGTATTGGGCCATATATATAACATAAGCAGGCAAATTAGTAGTTCAAGCCGTTTCATCATGCTACATATGAACAGGATTAAGATAGTGCCAAAGTATTAAAATATATCAAAGATACTATTTAGTTAAATATTTGTAACAGAACAGTAGATAATTGAGCTTGATAAATCTAAATCTAATTATACAACACTGCAATGTATTACTTCTAATCAATTGCTACAGTACTACGAACAATAACAACAAAACTTTTGTTTTAATCAATTAAAATGTTAAAAGTATCAACTGAAAAAAATATACTTTAAAAATTAGCATACCCCTGCTGAAATTGATAGAAGGTTGAAAATGAAGGTAAAGCCAGAAGTGTAATGTAGAGACCAGTAGAACACACACTGGAAAACTCTTAACAAGGACACATTTTGTAGAGACAAACATAGCATCAAAGTTGTTATACTAGTAATATATTTTACACCTTGAATAACTCCTGCCTCCCATACCTGTATCTCTCTCTATATCTAAAACAAACTTTTTTCAATATTGTTGGTGAAGAGCCTAGAAACCCACTATAGTATAACTCTACAAACATCATGAGAATTACCTTGGATTTCTTGGTTTCCTAACCCTTGGCTTAACGCAATTACTGTGGCGCCCGTCACCTGACAGAGAACGAAATCCGCCTATTATGTGGCATGGGAGTGAGGTAAGCTGTTGCAGGCAGCGCGGAAGGGCCTCATCCGGAGCTCACAAAGTCTGGGCGCGCACTGGTGTTCGAGATAGCCCTCTCTCACACCATTGTAGACCTGGGGAAGGCCTTTGATAGGGTGCCCAGAGAAGTTGTGCAGTGGACTATGAGAAAACTTGGCGTAGAGGAGTGGCTGGTGTGTGTGATAATGAAGATGTACGAGGACTCGCAAACGGCAATGAGGTGAACTGAGTGAGGCGTTTACAGTTAGCGTCGAAGTTCACCAGGGCTCTGTGTTAAGCCCTCTCCTCTTTGTTATGGTTCTGGAGGCACTATCTGGTGATTTCAGAGTTGGGCTCCCCTGGGAACTGCTATATGCAGATGACTTAGTATTAATCACAGATAGTGCGCGGGATGCCGAGGCTAAGTTCAGAAGATGGAAAGAGGGCATGGCAAGTAAAGGGTTAAGAGTTAATATAAATAAAATAAAGGTTTTACAAAGTGGATTAGGGCTAGGAAAGGTAGAAAAAAGTGGGGCATATCCATGTGCAATATGCAGAAAAGGGGAGGGCGCGAACTCAATACAGTGTAGCGTCTTCCGCAGCTGGGTACATCACGGGAAAAAGCCCTGCACTAGAATAAAGGGACCTCTACCAAGGAAGAAGTTCGAAATTAAGAAATTTGTATGCATAGTACGCAAAGGTGAGCTTGTATTCAATGACTGGCTCGAGAGTGTTAACTTTGGCAATGAGGCACTGGAGATGGTGGACAAGGTTTGCTACTTGGGAGATACCATCTCTGCCGGTGGTGGAGCCGAGGCCACCACTATCGCCAGAATAAGATGCGGCTGGGGAAAGTTTAGAGAACTTTTGCCATTACTCAACATGAGAAGACTCCCTCTCCCCTTGAAGGGAATGCTTCATGCGTTAGAAGCGTAATGACATATGCTTCAGAAACGTGGCCTGTCAAAGCGAATGATACCAACAGAATTGAACGTAACGAGATGAGAATGGTGAGATGGATGTGTGGTGCCAAACTGCAAGATAGGATATCAAGTGTAGAGCTAAGGTATCAAGAGTATCAGTGATGAGATGAGTACTAGGAGGCTTGGATGGTGGTTGTTGTTGTTGTTGTTGTTCCCCAAGCTGCCTGGCCGAACAGCCCCAAGGCCCCGAGCAAGGCCAAGGCCATAACCGAGCACCCCCACAGAACCGTCCCTGCCGACCACAATAAAGCCTGGGTGACCGAAGCCACTCCATGGCGGGGAGCTGAGGAGGGTGCGGAAACGCCCAGGAAACCAAAGCCCCACCCAGGGCCCTGTGCCCCTCAGCAATTATGAAGAAAAAGTTGAGGGGCAAAAGAAAAATGTGATGCTTTGGCTTCCAATCTTGGTAGATTGGGAGGTTTGGACATGTGGAGAGGATGGATGAACAAAGCTGGTTGAAAAGATGCAAGTCCATGCATGTGGAGGAAGCTGCACCAAGGGTTGGACCAAAAAAGACATAGGATCAGAATTTTCAGTCTGATCTTAAATCAAAGAACCTGACAAGTGAGGCAGCTCATTATAGAGCTGCCTGGAGCGCCGCCATTAAGACGTGGAACTGCGCTTCGTGTGAAGCACTCGATCTTTAAATTTGTCTATGTACATATTTGTGTATTGAAGCGTTACACAGCGAAAACAGCTCAAAACCGCTTATTTTTAGCGATTTTGGCCGACTTATGCAAGATCGTTGCAAGACAACCAGACGTCGTACAGAGATGATTCAGATGTCATTGGAAAGCTCTAGTACTGTACTTTCACGGATATATCATTGTATTATGCTCTGGCTCTTGCTTATACATGAAAATGTGCAGGGAATGAAGGTCAATTTAGGCCAATAAACCAGCCCGTAAGGTGTTAAAGGACTACTCCATTGAGGTGTTCTACTTGAGGGACCGCTGAATACTTATGATGCATATCTAGCCTGTAAGCACCAAACAACACTTCTCAAAAATGCATTTTCCATCCATTACCTACGTGGGAGCAGCTCTCTCGCCGAGGCCATTGAAGGATGGCTGAAGCAACGAAAGGTAGACGAAAGGTTATAACTCCCATTCCCACAAAGAGTTAGGAAGAATACCAACAAGAGGGTTGTGATTCATCTTTGATTATAGATACAATATGGGATAGTTTATTTCCCAGCCCAAAAACAAGAGAAACAGAGATATCAAGCTATGGAAGGCAAACATTCAATCCCATTTCTAATAGTTATATTACTGTATTTCATGTTATTACAAAATATTTTAAGAATTGAATATGGTTAGTTGTCCAGTATGTGTGTTGTGACTGGTGTGTAGTGTAAAGACGGATTTACACGACAGCATTTCCCAACAACTTTTGATCTGCAACTTTTTTCTAGCAATATTTTGATACAGTACTAATTTACATTGGTATCGTCAACTAGATCGATGTTAGATTATCATATGTGATAATAACTGTATAAAGGTATAATTCAGAGGCTGCCAGATCAGAGTTGTAGGCATAAACTTAGGGAATAAAGTGTTAGTGTAAATCCATCTTAAGGGTGCCAGCTATAAACATGCCTTTTGTGCCTTGGCCTCAGCCCTTACAGTGGCCAGGGGAGTGCTATCTTCCAGTTCATCTGGCGGAGGTGGTGGAGGCGGCAGCGGCGGTGGTGGTGGTCGTGGAGGCGGCGGTTGTTGTTGTTGTTGTTGGGCAGCGGCGGCTCCTCTGTCTCTAGATCGGCTGCTCCTTCCGCTACCAATCCCAGTACCTCCGCTACTGGGCCCTGCGCTAGTCTCCCCTCCGCTAGTGGTACTGGTGGTGGTGGTGGCAGTAGGTATGGTCTTGGTAGAAACAGTTGTATTAGTGGTGGTAGTGGTGGTGGTTGTAGTGGTAGTGGTACTAGACTGGCTACTGCTGCTGCTACCACTGTTATCTTTATCTTTATCCTTATTACTGGAGGTGTCTTTGGTACTGGTGTTACTGCTGCTGCTGCTACTACTACTACTGCTGGTGTTACTAGTACAGCTGCCCCGGTCTTCAGCACCTCCGCAGCAGTCCTTGGAGCCCCCGCTACTGCTGCTGCGACCACGGCTGTTGGAGATGACTTCGTGGGGCTGGCGGGAGAGAAATTTATGCATGAAGAAATTTGTCACAAAAAAAGCAATTTTAAGTAATTTAAAATTAATAGCATGCAGTAATTCCATATTAAAATCAGGCAATGTTCTAGGATTATGCCAACTATTTTACATAAAGCACTCGTTTAAATTAGTTGTTACCTGTAGTTAAGAAATTGATCATACATGGAATATGCTTGTGACTAGGATTGTATTAACAGTCATAGAATTAATGATTTTCTGCAATAAATGTATTCATTAGTTTCATTGATTTCGTTAATTATGTTTATTTGTATGTTAATTGGTGGGTTGGTGATAATATGAATAAACATTATGTATGAATGTATACATAGGGGTATTGGAGGGGGTCTGTCTGATCATTATGTAGTGGTAGCTAAGGTTAGGATACAAAAGAAGTGGGTGAGGAGAGCGGGAGGGAGGCGAGAGGAGGGTGGAATGGTGAGGAGGGTGGAGAGGTTGCAGGAGGAGGAAATCAGGGAGGAGTACAGGAGAGCAGTGGAAAGACGACTAGGTGGGTTCGACCTGGAAGTTATGGAGATGAGCAAGGTGTTTAAGGATGAGATCTGTGCAGCACTTGAGAAGGTGTGTGGAGTGAGGAGAAGAGGGAGGAGAGTGAAAGGTACAGCATGGTGGACAGAAGAGGTAAGAATAGCTGTGGAAGAAAAGAAGAAAGCATATAGAGAGTGGTTGGGTAGTAGAGGGAATGAAGATTCCGAGAGACAGAAACGAGCGAGGTACGTGGAGAGTAAGAGGGTGGTGAAGAGAGTAGTGAAGGAAAGTAAGAGAAGAGTAGATGAGGAATTTGGAAGGAATCTGAGTGTAAAATGGAGGGAGAGTAAGAAACTGTTCTGGAAAGAAGTCAAGAAAGTTAGGGAAGGTAGCAAGGGAAACAGTAAGGGTGTGAAAGATAAGAATGGGAGAATGCTAGCCGAGAAGCAAGAGAGAGTCGAAAGATGGAGGGAGTACTTCAGTGAGTTGCTAAATGAAAGGAATGAAGAGCCAGCAAACATAGCTGGATATGGTATGGGAGGGAGAAGAAGAGAAGTAGTGGAGGAGGAGGTGGGGATCAGGAGGTCAGAAGTGTGGGAAGCCATGAAAAGAGTGAAGTTGGGGAAAGCACCAGGAACAGATGGAGTGTGTGGGGAAATGTTGAGGTATGGTGGTGAGATAGTGATAGAATGGGTATGGAAAATGTGCAAACTAGCATGGGAGAAGGGGAGTGCACCCGATGACTGGAAGACTGGCATAATAGTCCCCCTATATAAGGGCAAAGGGGAAAGAGGAGTGTGTGGTAACCACCGAGGAATATGTCTTCTAAGCGTAGTAGGGAAGGTATACAGTAGGGTAGTGATTGAGAGAGTGAGAACGAAGAAATGGATAGGCGACGAGCAGGGAGGTTTTAGGAAGGGAAGAGGATGTGTAGATCAGATTTTTACCCTGAATTGTGTTGTGGAGAAGTATCTGGAGAAGAAACAAAAGGTGTATGTTGCCTTTATGGACTTGGAGAAGGCCTATGACAGAGTGGATAGAGAAGGTTTGTGGAAAGTACTTAGAATAAACGGAGTAGAGGGCAAGTTGCTGAAAGCAGTGAAGAGCATGTATGAGGGTGCAAAGGCGGCAGTACGTGTGGAGAGTGAGCAGAGCGAGTTCTTTGACCTGAATGTTGGTTTGAAACAGGGGTGTGTGATGTCCCCGTGGTTGTTTACTGTATATATGGATGGAGTTATGAAAGAAATACTATCAAGAGCAGTGGATGTTGGTGTATCGCTGAAAAGGGAGGGAATTGAGTGGAAGCTACCTATACTGCTGTTTGCGGATGATACAGTTCTGATGAGTGATAATGAATGGGAGTTGCAGGGTCTGGTAAATGAGTTTGGAACAGTGTGCGAAAAACGGAATTTGAAGGTAAATACGGGGAAGAGCAAGGTTATGGTCTTCGAAAGGGGTGAAGTTACAGAGTGTGAGGTGAAGCTGAACGGTCAGGCTATGGAGATCGTCAACTCTTTTAAGTATCTGGGAAGTGTGTTGAGTAAAGATGGGACTATGGATGAAGAGGTGCGGGAGAGGGTACAACAGGGGAAGAGGGTTGTAGGAACGCTAAAAGCAGTAACAAGAAATAGGGTGGTCAGTATGGAAGTGAAGTAGTCCTTGCATGACAGTGTGGTAATCCCGACACTGACTTACGGAAGTGAAGCATGGACGTTGGTTGAGAGACTCAGACCAAGAGTGAGAGCAGTGGAAATGAATTACTTAAGGAGTGCGTGCGGAGTTACATGGAGGGATAGACAGACTAATGAGGAAGTAAGAAGGAGGTGTGGTGTGGAGGTAGATGTGCTGGAAAGTGTGAAAAGGAACAACTTGAGATGGTTCGGCCATATGGAACGTATGGAAAGCGAGAGAATGACTAAAAGGGTGTACGAGAGCGAGGTGGAGGGACAGAGGGGGAGAGGTAGACCGAATATGAGGTGGAAGGATGGAGTGAGGAAGTACATGAACGAAGGTGGTGCTGGTTGGGGGGAGGGGCGTCGACTGACTGGGGACAGAGGTGCATGGGGGCGGTTCGTTCGTGGCCACCCCTTCGGGGATCACGGCGTCAGGCAATAGATAGATAGATAGATGAATGTATAAACTCTGATCATATACTGTACAGTACTGTACTTCTCTTATTCCTTTTTAGTCTTAATTAAAATGTAAAACTTGCAAACTAAACAAACCAAAATTGGGACAAGGACAATATAAAGTCAAATTAAATTATCAAAATCGCTATGTGGAAACAACGCTTACTAAAATGAAAATTATTAAATAAAAGAACACAATCCACCACATAGGGTGTACATTACTACATGAGCAAGTTAATCTGTTTCCCAAGCAAACTAATCGCACATATAACAATGCACTATTGTCACGTTAAAGGAATTAGTCAAGTTTAGGAAGTCCGGGACGTTCTGGTAAATTTTTACTAAACTCTGCATGAATAAAGAAACTACATGTTAAATGTCAAAATATTATTTAAAATCAAATTTGCAACATGACAAGACATTACCAATAGTACAAAATACAAATATTGATAAGATATCTATACTATTACAAAATAATATATAAAATACAGTACAGCACTCACTAACGATAGTGCTATCGGGTAGGTACCTGTAAGCATAGCATGCCTCAAGTGACCCCTATCAATAACTACCCTACAAATAACCTACATTTATCGCACAAATAAACTAAGGAAATCGCAAAAGCAAGCAATTGATACTATCGACAATGAATACATATAATATAGACAAATAATTGCAAAATATGAAGTAACAACAGATTTAAACAAAGAGTACTCTTTTAACAAGAACAATCAATTTAAAAAATCATCAATATTAATAATAGAAAAAGAAAAAGATAAACAATAAATACAGACAAAAAGTAAGCAGAGGTTATACAAGAAACTTCAAGTTAAAAATGATTGATTAAAATTATTGATGTCAAATTTTAGAATACAGTCACAATAATTGACCCTAAAAAGATTAAATTTATGGAACAATTCACTTGCCTCAAAACCTCTGTCTACTAAGAGTCTGTATAGTAACCTAGCTCTAGCCAAAAAGTAATCTACTTAAGTGCAGATTTTACAAAATCTTATTAACTGGGAATAAAAACAATTATAAGTTATTTTACTATCGATATTACTAATAGGGAAAGGAAAGTTTATTACGTTAAAATTAAAATCATCAACTTTGTGATATACTTTAAGTATGCACTGTTCATTAACAATCTCTATATTTATATCAAGAAAATTTTCAACTTTATAATTTACGTTACATTGTGTGAGGGGGATAGAATTAGGGTAAATAAGTTTAGCAACTTGATTAAAATTTAACAAATTGCAAACGAGAATATCATCAATATATCTACTATTATTATATCTATCTATCTATCTATTGCCGGACGCCTTACTCCTCTTTACGAGGGTGGCCACACACAAAACGCCCCCAAGCAGACCTAACCCCTGTGAGGACAATCCGTGCCAGTTTACTGAAGGACTTACACGATTGACCACTCAACTTAGGGTCCGTCTAACTCCGAGGCCTTCTATGTATATTTTTAGCACTATTTTTCTACAGTGGTGCGCGGCTAGTCCATCCACTAACCTGCTTCACCCATAGGTGAGCAGTACGGATTTGTATAAGGTTTACTCCCCTAGACAGGTTGCCGACCAAGGCTGACGAGTCCCATCCACCCGGATTTGTATAAGGTTGTTTCCCCTAGATGGGTTGCCGACCAAGGCTAACGAGTCAATTTAGCAAGTGCTAATTTTTCTGGGATTTTATTTTTCTTGCTACTGTCAACTAAGTCTTTTATATATAATTCTAAAGCAAGCAAGAATAAGTCTGCAATTAAAGGGCTAGCATTTCCACCCATAGGAATTCCTAATATTTGTTTGAAAATGTAAGGCCCGAATCTAACATAAGTATTGAAAAGGAGGAATTTAAGGGCATCTTTAAGTTTAGTTCTATCAAAATATACAGAACTAGTGGGAGTAGAGCTAAGTGATCTATCTATCTATCTATTGCCTGACGCCGTGATCCCCGAAGGGGTGGCCACGAACGAACCGCCCCCATGCACCTCTGTCCCCAGTCAGTCGACGCCCCTCCCCCCAACCAGCACCGCCTTCGTTCATGTACACTCGACCCTCCATTTAACGGACAAATGCGTGCAAGCACCTGTCCGTTCCTGCTAAATGTCCGTTGCTGCTAAATACTGTCCAGTCCGGATGTAATCTAGAAATTCCTTGAGAAAAATCCGGTGTTGAGTACAGGTGTCCGGATTGTGACATTTAACTGTTATGCATCCTTTTTTTTACTGTACCTGAAATAAATCCTGGTAATCCCTTGTGCTACACCCTATTGATAATGCAAAACTATTGAACACACTTAAAAGTGTATATTATTTGGTCTCTATATAATCTGTGAATAATTTCCGATATGATAGAATTAAAGATTTTATTTTCCACCAACTCATAATCAGCAAAAACGACACAAATGTCAATTAAAAACATGTTATAATATTTCCCCATCATTTTGTGTATACCGTGGGAAAAAAAAAAAAAAAAATCTATCAAACGTAAATCTCCCGTCTGGGAAGCTCGGCGCCTAGACGGAGGGGAGGGTTGAAATATGTTGTTGACTATCTCATTTATTATTTATCTATGTGCTGGAAGGATATTATATTTTTCAATTCCATCACATTAGAAATTATTCAAAGATTACAAAAAGTCCAAATAAGACATAGTTATGTTAATGTATAAGGGATTTAGGTAGATGAATTAGAGAGATAGATAAATAGAAAGAGTGTGTATATCGAGGGAAAAAAACAAAACAAAAAATCTATCAAACGTAAATCTTCCGTCTCTGCTGGCACGGAGGGGAGAGTTGAAATATTTTGTTGACTATCTTATTTATTATTTATCTATGTGCTGGAAGGATATTATATTTTTCAATTCCATCATATTAGAAATGATTCAAAGATTACAAAAAGTCCAAATAAGACATAGTTATGTTAATGTATAAGGGATTTAGGTAGGTGCATTAGAGAGATAAATAGATAGAGCAACGGACTTTGCTCCAACTTTTTTATAGCAACGGACTATGTCCGTTGCTGGGTCCATTGTCCGGCCTACATTTTTTGACCGTTATTGCCGATATCCGTTAAATCGGAGTCCGTTAAATGGAGGTTAGAGTGTAGTTCCTCACTCCATCCTTCCACCTCATATTCGGTCTACCTCTCCCCCTCTGTCCCTCCACCTCGCTCTCGTACACCCTCTTAGTCATTCTCTCGCTTTCCATACGTTCCATATGGCCGAACCATCTCAAGTTGTTCCTTTTCACACTTTCCAGCACATCTACCTCCACACCACACCTCCTTCTTACTTCCTCATTAGTCTGTCTATCCCTCTGTCTATGCTAAGTGATGCATTATTAAAATATGTATAAACATTTATGAAATAATTACCATTCCCAACGAACCTGTCAAAGTGCAAATCTATAATAAAGCAAAGCTCTGAATATACTAAATCTAAAGGAAAATTGGTATACAAAGTTGAAAAGTCGAAGCTATGTACCGAGGTAACTTTCGGCATGGTATTTATTTTATCAATAACTTCTAACGAATTGTCAACACTCCAATAATAGTTTATGCCAGTTCTTCTCATGATGGTATTACAATATCTTTTATGAGTACTTTTAATGTATTTTAAGCAATTTACGACTTGTTCTGATAGAGTTTTAGTGGTAGCAAATTTTGCTCCGGCAATAAAGCGATATTTATAAGGTCTTTTATGAAATTTAGGTAACATGTATAATTTTGCAATGCACTTGTTCTTATCAGAAAGTTTAATATCAAATGTTATATTTTTCTTGGTATGTTCATCGATTAAGTTATCAATATTCAGATTATTTTGAATTTCATAAACAGAATTACCGCATATATTTTTACGTAAAATGTTACCCTTAATGCCCAATTATTTTTTCATGTTTTCAAGATAAAATTTCTTACATGTGAAGCTATAATTATTGCTGGCTTTATCTACTGTAGTGATTACAAAATGTTTATGTAAATTTATTAAATCAGCTCTTATTATAATTATAGTCTATAAAATCTGAAAGATTAAATTCATTTTTAAGCGAGAAAATTTTATTTCTAATTAACTTAATTAATAATTTAGACCATGCTTCTAGTTCTCTCGCATCGCAGCACACAATTTTTAACAATTTATCTTTTAATTTATTGACTGAAAAAACAATATCTTTTAACCCGTTGAGCCCCGGCTAGTTATAATATTTTGTTCACCCCAGTCCCAAGCCATTTTCACTTCTTATTGTTGTTTGCTAAAATGGAAGACAAGGATGAGAAATGAAAAAAAAAAAAAAAAAAAAAAAATCACCTCGGATATTTTGGGGGGGGGGGGCCCTCAAAAAAATTTGTTGAGCCAAAATGGAAGAGAATGGTGAGAAATGAAGAAAAAAATAAAAAAAAAACTCACCTTGGTCATTTGGGGGGCAGGGGGGATCGAAAGTTCGTCTCCCCCCGCATGACCACCCGCCCGGGAGCACTAGGGTAAAAACTGAGTATGGCATTGTACGGCATACATCCTAAGGAGTGTCTCACATAAATCTCAAGCCTCTAGCTCCCATACGACCGGAGTAATGAAGGTTCAAAGTGGTGGTGAACTAAGGGTGTAAAGTATCCCCACTAAGCCCACCACCACCAGCCGCGCGGCTGTCTTGGCCCGCTCACACCTACCGGCCCGGCTCCCACACACACTATGGTACCTCCCCCTCCTATTCTCCCGCCATTTCCTACCTTACGAGCCACGTAACTGATTTTAATATGTCGGACGCACGTGATGCGTCGCTGGGAGTTGGTGATCAAACACTGCCGACGCATCACGTGCGACGCTGGGTCTCACTGGGTTAAAATTATGTCCCATGTTACTTTATTACTCCCTATTCTAAATTTAAACCCTTTACGACATAGCTCCGCTAATTTGTTGTTTGCAAAATGTTTAACTAGTTCTACATCACCTGTTAATATGTGACATATCGGACTATAAAAACACTTAAAACACTTCTTCACTCAATCCATGCTTTAGTCTACTCCTCCCTCTTTCTCCTCTCTCTTCTGATATAGATTTACTCTTTTCCTTTTCTAATTTCTTCTCTATTTAACTATTCCACTCTACATTTCCATGTAGCTATAACTAATCACTATATTTTAACATTATTTATACACAAATTTGTTCATTGCTGCATACAGTACCTAAATGCGGTTTCAAAATTCTGCCACTAAATAACCGAACTCCAACATGAAATTCCCAGCACTTACCGTATAGGTGCGCTGCGGTCTGAGTCGCTCTGGGAAGGTGATGAAGGCATAGGGCTTGATGCAGATAGGGTACTTGGGTTTACTGATCTTGGAGAACACCCTGGCACCCTTGTCAACTCGGTATTCACAGATGTACACACGGTCCTCTTGTGCTCCGATGGGCCGCCCCCGACAGTAGCTATTGAGGTCCAGCACCCAGCAGTGATTGATGACCATATCCAGCGGCAGGATTTCACACAGGGGCGAGCGGATCACCTCGTTGGGGAAGAACTTGCGCCATGGCTCATGGAAGGTCTCGTGGGGACGGAGATAGTGGTGCCCAAATGCAAACTTGTCACCCCTGTTTAAAGAAATATATTTTAGTCTCAATTTCTTCAATATGCAACTCATGACATCACCTTTACCTTATTCATAAACCCATGTCATTCCTTAACTTCCTAAAACCATTAGAAACACAACTTTGATACATACATACATTAGGGTTTAAAGACCACAACCATCCACAGTGAATGTGGGTTCCATGGTATAATCACAGTACAGTACTGCACACAGTGCACAGCAATCATAACACGGTGGCTACAGTCTTTACTGCAGCACAGTACATCAAAGTCTTGCCACAACAATGACCTATCATGTTATCACTGTGGTGATGTTGGAATAGCGCTAACAGTGTCTCAGCAAAACTCAATAAAGTCCCCCTGAAGCACTTGCACCTGGCGAAATCGCACCACACCAGCCTTAACCGTGCTACAATAAGGCAGTAACAAGAAATCACCGTAACTGCTACAGAGGCTGACTGCACCACCAAAGTGGCGGGCGGTGGGGTCGCTGCATCCCTACGCCAGATGTGGAATTGTGAAATTTGTGAAATTGAACTTCGGTGTGTATGTATATATATAATATTATACTCAGGCACACACCCCATAGCTGGGGGTGACCGACTCAAGATAGCTTTTGAAGTGAAAACTTATGTGACGTATCTCACTGGCTGGTCTTTAGCTATTACACCATTACAGGTATATAAATTCTTTTTCCCATACCAAATCTGCTTAATTATTAAACTTTGGTTAAGATTCTATGAACCACAACATGTTACATGTAATACAAGGATCTGTGCTAGAAACAAATCACACATAAATCTGTGTTAAATAATGTGTATCAAATAATAAATAATTGTAAGTTAGTTACAAAATGTATACATGGATGGTGTGGTGAGGGAGGTAAAAATGAGAACTATGGGTAGAGGATTGGGTTTAGTTGTTGTTGTTGTTGTTGTTGTTGTTGTTGTTGTCATTCCCTAGGCTGCCTGGCCGAACAGCCCCGAGTCCCTAAGGAAGTCCATGGCCGAGATCAGGCTTTCCCACAGGGCTCTCAAGGAGTGTAGATTATTGTTGGTGTAAGTGATTGTTTGGAATGCAGTCTTCTATGATAGTGTTTAATAATATGGGGTGATGTGTTACATCCTGGACAGGCGTCACCGATGGAGTCATCCAGTCTCTTCTGATTACTCAGAAGAGCTGGATGGTGCCCACATCTCAGTCTGGTCAGGTGGACTCTGTCCTCGTGAGGAAGGGAGGACTCAGAAGGATGGATTTCGGGAGGTCATGCATGCAGCTGCGTGTTGTCTTTGAGTGACTGGATGGAACGGCGAGTGATATGAGTATGGATGTGATTCTGGAAGCTGGTTTGGGGTGGGCAGGGAGGGAGAGATGACAGTACAGTATTTGTGTGTGATATTGTGTGCTGGGTGTTGTTTTGATGTTCCTTGGTGTCTGTGGGTGTGCTGCCATGTAGTGTAGTGGATGGTGTTGGTTTATGGAGGCTGCAGCCAGGAATTGAGTGCCTCTCATGGCCAGGTGGTCATTGACTTTGAGGGCTTTGGTTTCTTGATGTAGGTGATCTGTAGGTGTAGTAGCTGTGCAGCCTGTGATGATTTTTAGGGCTTTGCTTTGAATGGTCTGTAAGGTCTTGTGATGTGTTTCAGCTAGGTTAGAAGCCCAGGCAGGGCTTGCATATTCCATTACTGATCTTATACAGTGCTTGTACTGTATACTGTGGTGGTAGTTTCTTTGTTGTTTCCCAATTTTGTGTGGGCAAGTGACCTAAGGGAGTTAAGTCTGGGCGTCAGTCTAATTTTGTATATTTGTGATATGTCATCTGAATGTCATTAAAGTATCATATGTTGGGTTTAGTTGGAAAGAATGGTGGAAATTGGGAGTTGAATCAGTTGCTGTTTGCTGATGACACAGCATTGGTGGCGGATTCTGAGTTTGGTGTGGTATTTGCGAGGAGGAAGCTGAGGGTGAATGTCAAGTAAAGTGATGGTGTGTAATAGATGCTCGTAGGGTAAATCTAAATGTACGGCTTGATGGGGAAATACTGGAAGAAGTGAAGTGCTTTAAATATCTAGGAGGAGTGATAAGCAAGGACGCAGGTGTGGAAATGGAGGTAAGACTTAGAGAATGTGAAGTAAGAAAATTTTCAGAGCAACGGGAAGTATGTGGAAGGTGAGAAATCTCTGAATGAAAGCTAAAAGTGCAATGAATCAAGGGATAGTTGTACCAACAGTGATGTATGGAGCTGAGATATGGGCTCTGAAGGCACAAGAGAGAAGAAAGTTGGATGTACATACATACATACATACATAAAATTTTAAGACTGAGTGTTCCACACATACGTGCAGTTTCAGTCTCTTGTCCTAATGGCGGCGTTCCAGGCAACCCTGTTAAGGGCTGCTTCAATTATCAAGTTCTTGGATTTGAGATCGGCACGTATATGTGATGGAGATAAACTGTTTGAAGAGTATGTGTACAGTGACGCGAAGAGACAGATTGAGGAATGAAGAGGTACGTAGGAGAGTGGGACAGCAGGAAACCTTATCAGCCAGAATGGACAGAAAGGGACTGTGCTGGTATGAACATGTTGAATGAATGAATAGAAGATGAAAGGCTTACAAAGAGAGTACAGTGGTGCTCTCGATAACGCGCCGTTGAGTAACGCGCTTTCAATCATACGCGGTCATGCTCCAATCTACCGGCTCGACCCTTTGACGTTATGCTCAGTTCGGTGACTTCACGTTCGGGTCCAATCGACCTCCCTCTCAGTTTGTTCACAACTGTCGGTCGGCGTATACCTCTATATTCTTGGTGATTATATGGATCTCTCCCACTGTTACGTAACAGTTTTGCCTCCCCCCGTTACCTTATTGTATTTCTATGATGTGTGAAGTGTACTTTATGGTATTTGTGTGATGTGAATATTATGTGAATATTATGTGTCAAAAAAGGGAACTTTGGGACTATTATTTTTTTGACCATCACAAGAACACTAACAAAGGTTAGTAAATGCTGTCATATTTACCTTATTATACTTTTATGATATATGATGTATACTGTACTTTGTGTCAAAAAGGTGACTTTGGGACTTTAGTTGGGCCGAAAAGGGTAAAAAAGGGGACTTTTGGATTTTGGCAGGAACAAAATTAATTTTCCCTATAAGGTATGTTGTTTCGGTACCAGGTAATGCGGATTTCGGTAACACTGCGATTGGTTGGGACGAAATGTCCGCGTGAACGAGAGCATGACTTATACGAGTCAGATACAAGTGAAGGTAGAGGGAGAGGAAGACCTCAGATACGATGGAGAGATGGTGTAGTACAAGCATTGGAAGATAGAGAAGGCAAGAACAGGCAAGAGAAGTGTTAATGGATAGGAATGATTGGAGAATGCTTGTGAATATATTAAAATGTAAAACTTGCAAACTAAACAAACCAAAACTTAGACAAAGACAATATAAATGCAACATAACTGATCAAAATCGCTATGTGGAAATAACGCTTATTAAAATTAAAATGTATGAAATAAAAGAATGTTGTTGTAGAGAGAGGGGACCAGGTGTCAGTTGGACTAGATAATAGTCCGTCAGGTGCCTGGCTCAGGGAGCCGGTCTATCTTGTGAAGGGCCATGCCTGGAAGAAAGGTGGGCGGGTATTGTGGTGGTAAAGTTCCGCTGCGTGTCTGCCTGCTACGACCGAACTTCCCCGGAAGGTCTGGGAGCTGGGTGTCTTAGCTAGAGACCCCAAATTGGACCTGGGTCTCTGGGTCTTCTCCTGGGCGACCTATATGTGCGTGATATATATATATATATATATTTTGTTTGTTTTCCCCTATTCGGGCTCTGTTTCGATTCGGCCACTCCCAGCAGTGGGGTATGAGCCTGAGTATATGCATACTGTATATATAATTGTAAGTTAGGTATAAATATTTTAGAGTGTGTGGTATTAAATATGTTAACAATTCACCAAGAGATGTATAGTACATACTTTTCATCTATCCAGAGGTTCTCGATCTTGAATATGAGGAGATCATGGGGCTTAACATCTTTGGCAAGTCTATAAGCAGGTTGTCTTCTTTCTCCAGACTTCTGTTGGGGACGGTCTCGTAGGATGTAAACACTGTCACCTGGCACAACAAATTTTTTTTACATAACTATTTTACTGAAAATTACTTAAAAACATAACATAAAATATAATTGGATTGGACCTTAAACAAAATTATTTTGCATTGAATGCACAGTAAAGTCCCTGTAACATGGACACACCCTAGCCCTGTCAATCAAGGGAGTGCACAACATTAAAAACTGCATCATCATCTGCATCATTGATTTTTATGGAGCTAAAATATAGGATATATACAAAAATAAATAAATACAAAAATGCTAGGAAACTATTTAAGTTAAATTTTATAAATACTGTAGTAATTATGATTCCTAGTCAATAAACTGTCTATACAAGAGAATACCTAGCTTGAAAATTATGTTATTATTACTTTAACCAAGAATATGCTTGGAATAATAGTCCAAACAATACCCTTCTGTTTACCTTGCTTGACCTGAAGATTATCTCGCAGGAGCGTAATGAAGTACTTGTGGTCCTTGGGAGCATCTGGTGGCTGTGGGTTCATGGGTACCTCCGGGGAGATGAGTCGTGGGCAGCACTCCTCACACAGGTAGTGGTCAGGGGAGTCAGTCACACCCATACAGTCACAGTGTTGCCAGACCAGACATCGCTCACACTGGATCATCACACCCTCATCGCGGTGCAGATTACACACGCACCGAATCACATCCTCATCCTCAAATTCCTCGTTGGGATTGGAATTGGCAAACGCAAGTGGTAGAGCATCTTCTCCTAATACTTCCTCCAGTAGGGGCTTGAACTGTAGCTTGCACTCACTGTATACTTTTCTTAAACCAACAGCCATCTGCCCTACTTCCGTATTGCGTCCAAAAAATCTGAGGTTGTTGGCAAATAGGCGCATGACATCACGATCAAAGGCCTCAGCTGTAACGTAGTGACCTGTGAGGATGTTCTTCTCAACGAGCGCCAAGTCAATGGGCTCTCCCACTCTGATGAAATAAGTAGGATATTTCTTCTTAGATGGTAAGGTCATAAAGGGAGTTGCAAGTGGCTTATCAGTGCAGTCTCTAGATGCCACCAATTTGTCAAAGATATCCTTGAATATTTGAGCTAATTTTGCAACTCGAGTCATTTCTGGGTCGTCCTCCGCCTGGGCCAGCCGCCTGGTTTTAACTGAACGTGCGGTGTTGAGAGCTGTGAAATGCGTAAGGAATTTCTCCACCCTGGTGCTTGGTTCCTCTGGGTCTTCCAAAACTTCTTCGGCCTTCTTCTCGGAACATCTGCTCATTCGATCTCTCGATTTTCTTACTTTTTCTAAATTACGTATGAGGAAGCACCGATGGGTCAGGATGAAGAGCTGTTGTTGGTGGGATAGAGGCTTGATTGGGGTGATGTGTGGACGGGGAATGTAACTATCTGCCTCAGCTGCCGTTCCTCGCTTTCTCTTCTTGCCAACATCTTTCTTGGGCGCCTTCTTCTTGTCATCCACATACCCGTTAACCCGCTGGGATTTGGCACCAATGACTCCACGGCAATTTTCCGAGCCGCACTTGCATTCTTGTCCTTCCGCGGGGTTGAAGAGGGAAAAGTTGTAGTCATAGGTGAGTTCTGTGCCCGGCTCAACATCCTTTAGAGCAAAGAGAGCCATCCGATATTGACCATTAACGTACCACTTCTGCATTTCACAGTTGGGGTCACAGGAATGGTTGACAAATCTGCAGTCCCCTCCCATACGATGTCCATCAATTACCATGCCCCGGTCGAGATTGAGACAGTAATGGTGAGTGTCATTCACATAGCGGGTTTGCATCCTCAATTTAAATTCCTTCTCGCTCACCACCTCTCCAACATACTCCAAAATAAACGTTCCAGCTCTGATCTCCTCTGTGGTTCTAATTCCCCAACCCTTTTCGGGGGTCATGAATCGCTGGAGACACGTGCGGTACTCATGTCTCTGAATGGGTTGGTTCCCACACATATCACTGATGGGACATGTCTGAGAGGAGCACTCGATCAGCATCATCTTGTTTATACAGTCATCGCCACAGCCACGCTCGCCAGGCTTGGTGGGACGCTTGCAGCTGCAGGCTTGGGATTCATAGTCGTGATTTGGCTTGACGTCGTAATACACATCTGAAATGAGAAATGAACTTGAATATCCTGTTGAAGATAATAAACTGTATAGAATGGATGAGGTCAGGATGTGAAGAAAAATACATGGAAGTCAAGTGAGAGGAACAACTGGCATAAGACTACCAATGGTATAAGAGTATAAAGTGGAAAAAAATATTAGAGAAAACTTCAACGTGGTGGAAAAAGCATTGTGGCATTGGCAACAGGAGCATGTCTGGAAAAATTGGCCTGGATGCATTTCTGCGATGGCCATCATTAGGGGGGGGGGGGGTTTCCAGTAGGTATTGAAATAGATCATGATGATGATAATAGTGAATAAACAATTTAATTATCTACCTTAACCCTTCCCGCCCGGGCAGCATTTTAAAATGACACCGCGGCAGATGGCCAGGAGCCCGGGTGTAATTTAAAAATCCGTAAGCTTGAAAGCCTATTAAGCTTGGTTTGAAAGCCGTGCGTCCGACGCATGTAAACAAAGCCTGTCTTTGCGACACCGCACCTCCAAAACAAAGAAGGAGACGTCAGATCAATGTTGTTATTGTATGCTATGACGAAATTAGTGTCTGCAAAGGTCCAATATTGCGAACATCGTATCGAATATCTCTCCACGGAAATCGTCATCATACGCCCACAGGCCGTAGCTCGATTGGTAGAGCGTTCGCCTCCTAACCGTGAGGTTGACGGTTCGAGCCTCGGGCCAGCCAGTGAGTTATTGGCAGACGTCAGTGCTGTTGGTGAACGGTGCGGTCTAGCAATCTGTGGCAACTATTCACCAAGTCCCTGATTCATCAGGGCACCCACCCTAGCCTTGCTATTCAGCAGGGAGTGTATGGTGGTAAAAACTGCATCATCATCAACTGAACCAGTTGACCTAGAGAGCTCTACTCAATGTCAGTTTACAGATCAGAAACAGCACTACGTTTAGAGATGCGTGGGAATTCTCTAGCAGTTAAAATAACAAAGATACGGGTAATAATAATAATAATAATAAGCATGTTACTTATTTCTCATAAGCGCCAATTTTTCCGAAGAATTCACTAGCGCTCGGAAAGAGAAAGAAAAAAGAACAAAATCAATGCATCAAAAGAAGGCTTATATACAACACACATTTTACAATCACTAGCAGTGGCAAAATAGCCTAAACTCTATAGCCATCTGTCATGACACCTCTCTCAAGATCATAGCTTCTCTCAAAGAGACAAGTCTTAAGTTGTCTCTTGAAGCATTCAACAGAACTCAGTTGTCTCATGGACAACGGCAACCTGTTATACAACCTCGGAGCCATGTAGGAGAATGACCTCTCAAAGAAAGAAGACTGCTGGAAAGCCCTTGGTTCATCAAGACGAAAAGGGTCATTGTCATGACGCACAACTACACCATGGTGTGCCGGTGGGCGCCTGAGCAGCTCCGCAAGGTACCTAGGCTCACCAAATGTGAGAACCTTAAAAGTCACCAAACACAACTTAAATTCTATTCTTGCTCTTACTGGCAGCCAGTGCAGTTCTATGTGAAGAGATGTAGTAGGAGTTCTAGGTGGAACACCAAAAATGAGTCTTGCGGCCCTGTTAAGAACAGACTGAACTTTCTTTAAAATATAATTTGGAAGACCCACCAACAGGGCATTGCAATAATCAACACGAGAGAAGACCAATGAGTGAACCAACGTCAGGAGGCAACGTCTGGTTATAAACGGCTTCACCAAATAGAGATTTCTGATGTGCAAGTAACAACTTTTAACTATCTGGTTTACATGCTCTTTGAAATCTAATCGGGAGTTCACATATACACCCAGATTTCGAACAGAGTTGGCCGGTCGCAGCTGAGATCCACCCACATTGATGGAGAGGGCACCTACTCTTCTAGCTCTTCTATTTCCTCGGATGATGAGAATATCAGTTTTACCATCATTTAGTTTAAGTTTTCTCACTCTCATCCACTTCTTGATATCAGACATCAACAATTCCATCTTACTCCGTATATCAACTATATTTGGGATTCTCACATAAATCTGTGTGTCATCTGCATAAAAGTGAAAGGTGACATTATGTGCACGAAGCAGAAGAGACAAACTGCTGATATAAATTATAAATAGGATAGGACCTAAAACTGATCCCTGCGGAACACCATACTGCAAGGGTGTCGAGTCCGAGACCATTTGATTTACCATCACACTCTGGGATCTACCTGACAAATACGACCCAAGAAGCAAGAGAGCAGAGTCACGCACACCACAATCATAAAGATCACTCAATAACAACTTGTGATCCACTGTGTCAAAGGCCGCAGAGAGATCAAGCAAGACCAATAGTGAGGCCACACCGGTGCAAATGTTCTCAACTAGATCATTATGTACTCTAATCAATGCTGTTTCAGTTGAATGATGCTGTCGGTAAGCAGACTGAAAAATTGGGATAGTTTCATTCTGCTGAAGTAGTGGTTGTAATTGGTCAAGTATTGCACGCTCTAATATCTTTGATATGAAGGACAGGTTGGAGACAGGACGATAGTTCAACATGTTCTCAACATCAAGTCCAGGGTTCTTTAGACTAGGTCGGAGTAGTACATGCTTTTCAGAATGTGGGAAGCTACCTTCAGAGAAGTACTTATTAATTATTTTGGAAATAAACTCAACTGTGTGATCATAGACTCTTGGTAGCTTGGAAACATTTATGGGATCCAACGGGCAAAATGTTTTATTGAGGTTTCTTATGTAGGACGAGATCATGTCCACCTCTACTGGGTGAAAGGATGAGAGGACATTATTAGGAATGTGTCGGGGTTGGAGTACAACTGAAAGTTCTTCACCAACAGAAGCATCATCCAGTTCCAGTAGCCTATTAAAGAAGTTTTTCGGTCAGATCGCCCGGATCTCAATAATGTCCTTAGGATAGCGAGCCCGTGCGGGAAGGGTTAAGGGTATCATATGGGATTTCGAGAAATGGGATCCTATTTAATATGGAACTAGTAGTTGTAATAGTTGACAGTGATGAAATAAAAACTAGAAAAGATGTGACAACTGGGTTTTGCACTTATGTGGGTGGTCTTTATTATAATTTTAACCCTCAGCACCCGGCTGGCCTCTATAGATCCAGTAGAGTTTGCACCGAGACACAAGGGTGGCCTCCAGAGAGTCATTGCATTATTACATGACTTAAAACCACTTAAAACAGCACTAGAAAACGTTTTGCTGTCTTGGTGGGTGGGCCATGAAACGCTCAAAAACACACACACACACACACACAGCCAGTCAGTCAGGTGACTGACTGCCGAGGCTGGTGGGGTGCGGATAGGTGTCACAGGGGACCGAGTCTTACCTGGGCGCTGTTTGGCCCCACACCTGTGTCGGCAACAGTGTTTGCATGTTGGAGCAGTGTTGGGGCAGGACTTTATTGTTCCATAGTCCAAATTGCCTAATATACAGTAGAGTCTTGTTATGGTGCTATCTTTTTGTAACACTATTAAGGCTAGTGTGGTTTCAGATACTGCAGGTGCAAGTGCTGCAGGGGGACTCTGTTGAGTCTTGCTGATGCACGGTTAGCACTATACCAACATCAGCTACAGTGATGACTTGGTGAGGAAGTGCTGTGGCGGGACTTTATTGTACTGTACTACAGTGGGCGGGTGCCCAACCCCGAAAGCGGTTGAAATAGGGGACCTATCCCCCCGCCAAAGGCGGCATTCTAGGGCCTTTCTTAGCTGATGCCGAGAGGATTTGGTTCTAGTCCTGTGGTGATGGGCTGGTTTATCAGAGTGCGAACTGAGCGATCTCTGCCATACCCATAGCTTACTCTGAGTGTTCCTTTTACTTAAATATTTTCTAGATCTCAAGTGACGGCGTCTCTTCCGTGGATTGACCTCCCAATCTACCAAGATTGGAAGCCAAAGCGGCACATTTTTCCTTTGCCCCTCAACTTTCTCTTTATAATTGCTGAGGGGCACAGGGCCTTGGGTGGGGCTTTCGTTTCCCGGGCGTTTCCGCACCCTCCTCAGCTCCCCGCCATGGAGTGGCTTCGATCACCCAGGCTTTATTGTGGTCAGCAGGGAGGGTTCTGTGGGGGCGCTCGGTTATGGCCTTGCGGCTGTTCGGCCAGGCAGTTTGGGGAACAGCAACAACAAAAACTACTGAAAGGCAACCCCGTCTGAGCCATTACAATGCATGTAATGGAAAAATTACGCTAAATCATTGTATGTATGCATGAGGCCCTAAAGCACTCTAGTATTGATTTTCTATAGTCCCAATCGATGCATGAAAGCAGTGGACAATGACTTAGGAAAGGTCAAAATGGTGAAATAAATCAGTAATCAATAATCAATATTTGATATTATCATTAATAATCCATAATCAATAATCAATAGTTGAACGAATGTCAACAAACTGTAGCCATAGCCGTCATTACTACGTCGCCGCATTCTGACAAATGTTGGTCATATGACAAAACAAACTACTATATTTTCCACCTCACACAAGAACCGCTTAATTTACTGTGTTCTAGTCTTCACCCATCGCAAGATAACAGTGAGTACTACCTCTGATAATAATAATAATAATAATAATAAGCATGTTACTTATTTCTCATAAGCGCCAATTTTTCCGAAGAATTCACTAGCGCTCGGAAAGAGAAAGAAAAAAGAACAAAATCAATGCATCAAAAGAATGCTCATATACAACACACATTTAACAATCACTAGCAGTGGCAAAATAGCCTAAACTCTATAGCCATCTGTCATGACACCTCTCTCAAGATCATAGCTTCTCTCAAAGAGAAAAGTCTTAAGTTGTCTCTTGAAGCATTCAACAGAACTCAGTTGTCTCATGGACAGCGGCAACCTGTTATACAACCTCGGAGCCATGTAGGAGAATGACCTCTCAAAGAAAGAAGACTGCTGAAAAGCCCTTGGTTCATCAAGACGAAAAGGGTCATTGTCATGACGCACAACTACACCATGGTGTGCCGGTGGGCGCCTGAGCAGCTCCGCAAGGTACCTAGGCTCACCAAATTTGAGAACCTTAAAAGTCACTAAACACAACTTAAATTCTATTCTTGCTCTTACTGGCAGCCAGTGCAGTTCTATGTGAAGAGATGTAGTAGGAATTCTAGGTGGAACACCAAAAATGAGTCTTGCGGCCCTGTTAAGAACAGACTGAACTTTCTTTAAAATATAATTTGGAAGACCCACCAACAGGGCATTGCAATAATCAACACGAGAGAATATATGCATATGATATGCATATAACCTCAGTTAGGCCATTTAATTGCAGAGATGCGTATATCCAAACATCCCATAACTGGAGCTCTCACTAGGTTTCAGGGTCACGGCCGCCACAACATGCCCACTTATTTTCACCATTAAAACTAAACCACTTGGTCTAGAGTATTCTAGTCTTCACTCTTTGCAAGATGACAACGAGCACTAACCCCCCCCCCCCTTCTCTCTCTCTCTCTCTCTCTCTCTCTATATATATATATATATATATATATATATATATATATATGAGGAGGTCCGTGCCAGAGGGGCCAACTCGCCACGAGTAGAGTTTTGAGTTATTGATGTTTAAAGTAGCGGAGGTAGTCACTCGTGTGTTGACTCTAACTCGGTTTGAGCGTGACTACTGAAGCACGTCTCGTACAGCGCCTGTGAGTGGTCGGGCGGGCGGCCATTTAATTCCCCACGTCGTAGCCGCGCTCTCATTGGCTGAGCGCGTTGGCGAGTTGGCCCCTCTGTCTACCCAGATTCACACCCATAAACGGTCTGCCAAACGGCAAAAACAAGGGTCGCTCAACCCTATGTGCAGTTGCTATAAGGACGAAAGTCGGATGTTTTTTTTTGCCAGATGATTCCCAAGAATTTCACGGAGCGGGAACCAGCTAGAGCGCTGTTTTTGAAAATGTGGCGAGTTGGCCCCTCTGGCACGGACCTCCTCATATGTAAACCGTATATAACCTAGGAATAGGCCATTTCCTTTTTTTTTCTTTCTATATTCCAACTACTCCCTCTCAGGCATAGGCTGAGTGGCAATTCAACCGTTCCACATCGAACGGTGAAGCCCGTGAGGTCTCGTTCCAGTCTAGGGGGTGAGACATGTGAAACACTTTTAGCTGCAACCAGCCCCTGCCATCTTGCCTTCGCAGGATGCACTCACGGCTCGAAGCAGCCCCATCTCTGAAGCTGCCTCGCTCCAGTGCTTCACTGTCTCACCTCCTAGACTCAGACCCGCACTCTCAGAATGCCACCTATTGAGCAATGAACTCACTAGGCATTGTCCCCCTGTAGCATATTTTGAATATGGGAATATTCATACAGTGCTATTTAATCAGGGAACAATGAGGATATTTATTTGGCATTTCGGTGGGCTTTGTGGTAATGCACTGATACTAGATACAGCACATTCCAGAAGAGGATCTGCTCAAAATCCACTAGGAAAAATCAATATTTTATCTTAAAAGGCTTAGATACACGCACATATGACAGATATGCATGCATGTGTGAGCCCTTGTCACCCAAAGGTGGTTGTGGAAATAGAAAGGGTAATCCCCAAATGCAACACAGCAGTTATATTGGAGTCCCTGGCTCGACCACCACATTTCCACCTACAAGGACCAATATGAGACTGTTGGAAGCAAATCACTGCTCCCAATACTGTTCCCAACTTAGACAAGGCCGTGGGTCCTTACTGGCGCCCAGGGCAATATTGTCAACCACCTTGACGTGCTGCTACAGTGTAACCGGTCAATGATCCAATACACTTTCCAGCAAAGATTACATTCTCTGACAAACACATTGGTCACAAAATGTGGATGATGGGCGTTCCCACCTACCAGAGTCCACGGACTGCCACATGTGTTTGTAAATTTCATTAATCGATTTTAGGAGTATGGTTGGTTGTTGGAAGGAACATAATAATAGGTGGATTGCTAATATTTTAGGAGTGTACTAGGATGATGTAACTCATTGCTTATAAAGTAGTCATTAATTTTATTATAATGTAAAACTTGCAAAATAAACAAACCAAAACTTATACGAACACAGTAAAAAGACAAAACAACTAATCAAAATCGCTATGTAGAAACAACGCTTAAGTAAATTAATAATTTATAAATAAAAGAACACAATCAACCACATAGGGTGTACATTACTACATGAGCAAGTTAATCTGTTTGCCAAGCAAACTAAACGGACACATAACGCACTATTGTCACGTTCAAGGAATTAGTCAATTATTTTTCATTGATTTATTTATATATTTTTGTCTTTTTGCCTCAAAACCCCATATGATCACCTTAAGGTTGCACCCTCAGACAAACCTCACTATCTCCGGCAGCAACCCCCACTACTGTATATCCAAAAGGAACATGGGAAAACCATATCAGCACCAACCATAACAATAGGGCCCGCTCAGGAAAATAGCTCCATCCCCAGCTCTCTAAAAGTAGCCAATTTCAGTCTGTTAAAAGTTTCCAGAGTAACCATCCACATTCAAGGTTGTTTTCTTTGTTTTTTTTAGCAGATGTAGCGGTATGCAAGCTAAGTACAGTACACCAACATTTCACAAGGATGGAAAAAGAAATGCAGACTTGTGCCAGTGGGCTGTGAGAGTGAGACAATGAGGAATATAGAGCACACTGTTATGGCCCCAATACCATCACTATTCTCTGTAAAAAAGTAGGAACAAGAATGATGAAAATAAAGTCAGAAAAGGCTATGAGAAGTAGTGTAATGATAGCGATGACAATAAACTATCTACATATGTCAGATTTATCAAAAAAATAGTAATATATAGCAATTTGTCAATATAGTACAACTTAACAATACTACCAGGTAAGCTATTTTAAAATCTAAGCTATCTATAAATAAACTATAATTATTGTGCTGTATACTATATTCTCTAGAAATAGTATACTTTAATATAGCAAGTAATATATCTCCTACTCCGAAATAAATTAAGATACACATCAATCCTCGGACATGGACAGTTCATTATTTATTACAGAATTGGGCCGATTCTAGTGAAACTTTTAGATACAAGAAGAGAGCAAATCTCGTCAGTGGATCATATCCAGTAAAAAATTTGGATTTAATAGAGCAAGTCGCATGTTAAAGGATCAAATAATCTCTACCAATCTCTACTAAACTAACTACAACACAAAAATCCGCATGAACCTACACTTACTGGACTTGATCTTCTTGTAGTTCCACGAGGGCACAATATCTCTGCCCGGGAGCATATTGTGTTCGTGGAGCCACCAGAGATCATAGGGTAGCACGAAGTCGATCTGTCGCTCCCTAAGCCACTTGCGGCAGTAGGAAGGCGGGGGCAATAGACCGTGGACGTGTTCCTCAGGGTCATACGTCAGCTTGTTCTTCGGCATTGATACTTCCCCATTTCTTCTCCGAGGCCTGCAAGAAATAGTGTTATTACCATATACTGTATAACTTTTCTTGTGGATTACGATAGGTTGAATAATATTGTGACCGCCAAGAAGTAGTAATTCCGAACTATATCAGATGGCGAGATGGCGGTATATATCGCTTGTTTATATGACGAAAGTAGTGAAAAGTAATTTAGAATATTAATCATATACTGTACTGTATAAGATTAGGAATAAAATGTCTAATATCACGTAAAGATCCTTTACACTTACTCATCTTCCTTATAGTAGTCTGAGAATAGTCCAGCCACGAGGTACTTCTTACGCCACCTTGGAACCTTTCTGTTGCCGGTCAGTGTGCGGCTGCTCTCGTCACCAGAGGGAGGCTCGCTGCTCGGCATGGACTCGGAAGACAGTACCACCGCATCACAGTCATCAACCTGGATATATGAATTAAGTTACTTTTCATGTATAATGAAAATAAATTTACTGTAGTGTATAAAAAAAAAATATATATGACCAGTCTCATACGGTTTTGAAATCCATATGTTCAGGTTCACATTTAACTTAAAAGTTATAATCCATTCCTGAAAACAAGACTATGTGGATCAACCTTAAGTGAAGTAGTTTTTTCAGTCAATTTACATGTGATAAAATAGTATTTTGTAAGAACTTCGGTAATTTGTTTTCCTTAGTTATAATGAAATGATAAAACTACTTAAAATGAGGAGACTTGTATTAGAGGAGTTCATGTACAAGAGAGTAAATCAATAGCTGTCAGACTTACTTCTTCATCCAGGTGTCTTCTTTGCCTCTTGCCTTCCGACTGTACAGTTTTGACGCTCTCCTCACTTAAATCGCGCTTTCTTCTCGTTCGGCATCCAATTCCTGTGGCCACTCTCTCTAGTATCTTCTTCAGTTGTTGTTCACTCTGGTCGCACTCTATTTTCTTCTCTGCCTGGGGGTCTTCGGGCGGCTTGGTCGATCTCCGTTCCCTCAGCGAGTCCCGGAGTTGTTTCCCTGGCTTCTCCGGAGAATGCGAAGGGGAGACCGAGGGATTTCTGGAGGAGGGTTTTCTCTCTGTGCTATTTTTCTTGGGCCGCCCACGGGGTCTTGGTGCAGGCACTGGTACTGGGCTCTTGGAGGAGTTGATAGTCCTGTCTCTACTGTCTCTGTTTGATGAATCCATCTCCATCGCATCCACTGAGGCATCTATTTTATTCTCCTTATCCACCTCCTTTTCGTGTTCGGATTCATTGGGGAAGTTGGTGGTTGGTTCGTCTATTTCCATTTCACTGTGATTGTCTTTAGCAGGGTTGATGTTGGCATTTTGATCTGCGTGGTCACGAGGATTCTCCGACACGGACAGCTCAGTGTTAGCAGTATGTCGTAGGGGGTTACTGATAATGTCACTACCTTCAGCCTGATCCTTTTCTTCGGTGTCATTCTCCTTTTGATCCGAAGAATGATTAATCTTTCGCTTCTTTTTCCTGATAGTGGGAAAGCCCGTTCTGTTTGTTTTTCTTCGCTTGAATTTCTTCTTTTTCGACGGTGGAGGCTCGTTGTCTTCTGTAACTTCTGCTGGATTGAGCTTGTCTGTGATTTTCGGGAGAGGCGATCTCAACTCCCTCTTTTTCTTTCGTCTCTTCTGCGGAGGCTTGACTGGAACTTCCTTAGGGCCTTCCTTGTCGGACATGAAGCCGCTCTGGTCACTCTCGTAAAGCGGCTCATGTTCGCTGGGTATGTCGCTGTCCGAGTGTGTGCCCGAACTTTCCTTGGGAGGCTCTGGGTTGGGCTCGGGTATCTGAACTGCTACAGGCTCACTTGGTACTGAGACGCTATTTACATTGGTGATGTTATTTGTAACTTGAACTTCATCAATATTAGGTAGGCCTACCTTGGAAAGGTTTTGATTCTTTGTATTTTCTTGATTGGATAAGAGAGAATTGAAAGGATCTTTGACTACAGGATCTTTAACAACAGGATCTCTAGTAACGGTTTCTTTGACCACCATTTCCTTGACAACTGATTCTTTAATAACAGTTTCTTTGGTAGCTTTGGGAGATCTGGATCCCGGTGATCTGGATCCCGGTGATCTGGATCCCGGTGATCTAGACCCCGGTGTTTTAACAGGGACTTCCTTCTCTTTGCTCTTAAGGGTGTCTTTCTCCACCTTCCCCTTGACTAGTCCCAATGTTGTTGCTCTGGTAGCTGTGGCGGGTGAGTGCGATAAATCAACTTCAAGCCTGTGACGTTTCTTAGGCGTGGTGGTGGTGGTTCGTGTTGAATGGACCATCTCGGCACTCTTCTGGGTTACATATTCAACCTTCTCAGCAACTTTGTTCACCAGAGGCTCGACTATGCTAACGACGGGTTCAGTCTTCTTTTTCTCCTCGACGTTCTGCATGCTATTTATGGGGGGGTTTGTGTTCACTACATCAATCACTTGCGTCTCTTCAACTCTGGTATTCTTTGCGAGAGATTCTTCAAATTTCCTTGTGATTATGTTACTGACCATTGCTTCATCAATCTTTTTTGTGAGTTCTTCATTGTGCTTGGCAATCTTACTCTCAGTTTTGACAGATTTTGGAGATTCTGTCAATATATTTACTTTGGTGAATGTGGACTTCTCTGGTCTTGGATCTAGCTTTTCAGATCGGGGGTCACTTTTCTCAGTTCGGAGGTCACTTTTCTCACATCGAATGTCAATCTTTTCTGATCGAAGGTCAATTTTTTCATGCCGGATATCAACTTTTTCTGATCGAAGGTCGATCTTTTCCGATCGCATATCAGTTTTATTCAACTTATCCTTTTCATCCTTCTCCATTCGTAAGTCCCTCTCGGTACAAGCAGCCTTCTCAATGGCCTTGGCAAGGTTAACCTCATTCTTGACATTTTCCACTTTGGGGGGCTCTGGTGTGGCTGGCACGGCAGTGGAGATATGGCGGTGACGCTTCTTCAGGGGCAGACGTTGTTCATTGGCCTCTGACCTCTCACGACCCTATGGAAAAAGGAACTTATAAGATAAAACAGAATCATAAACACAAATATAAAATATTTTGGTCGTGTTCTAATGAAGTTCAGGTACTTATTACTATGGGTGCAAATGGCTAATACAAAAATGTGTTTTTATTATCCAGTGTAATAGAATAATGGTCGGTACATAGCTTTGTCTTATCATCTACCTATGTGGCTGGGTATGTATATTTGTATCACATGAAGGACATTCAAAAACATTAATTTTACATAATCCTACAGTTAGGTATCAAGAGCATCAGTGATGACATGCGTACAAGCAAGCTTGGATGGTTTGTGCATGTGGAGAAGATGGATGAATTAAGTTGGGTAAAAAGATAGTCCGTGAATGTGAAAGGAGCTGCATCAAGGGGTAGACCAGAAAAACATGGGATCAGACCATACGGTCTAATCTTGAATTAAAAACATGACAAGTGAGGCAGCTCTGAACAGGGCTGCCTGGAGGGCCGCCTTTAGGACATTAGACTGGAACCGTACTTTGTTTGGAGTACTCTGTCTTTAAATATATGTATGTATGTACTGTATATACATAATCCTATGGGATAAAGACCTTACAAGTTTTATTAGTTAAAAGAGCACAAAGCCTTCTTGCAATCCACCTCATACTTTTTTGTTTTATTCAATCATGTAATTTGCCAAATTTTCTATTTATATTTCATCCCTTCTATTATTATGGTAGGACACAAACGAACCCACTCAGCCAATCAAGCAACTTCCATGTTGGTTTTCAAGTCTCCTATCATCTGCTTCAATACAGTATACAATTTTCACCTTTAAAATTTCTGTCTTCAATGATGTGGCCACACTACCAAATTATATTTCTTTTAAATGTTGAATGAACAAACTTCCTTACTTCACACCTATTCAGTATATTCAGCTCAATTTATGAAGCATCCACTATCTCTGAACCCATCCACAATATACAGCAAAGTGTAGACAGTGAACACTTACCTGTTTTGGCACCTCTTGCAATTTCTTCTTCCTCTTCCCGGATGCCTTCTCCTTGCCGCTCTCTCCCTCTGTGCCAGACTCTCGGTCACTGGTCCGCGTCTTCTCACTTCCCCGTCGCTTCTTGGCTACCAATGACATCTTCCTCAGCTGGAATATTGATGGCAACAGGATCTCTCCGGGTTTGGACTGTATGACAAAAGGTACCTTGGATATCGCACACTGTTGCATACCGTTGGTCAGATCTTCTAGATCGGCGAGAAACACCGGGTCAACAATATTTTTATGCTTACTCTTGAAGTGCTTTGGCTTTTTCTTCTTCTTTTTATGCAACTGCTTGAAGGCTAAGGTGCTTGCACAAAATGTTGGCTTTTCAGTCTCACTTTTTATCTTGGCTTTGACTTCCTGAATACCATAAACTTTTTCAAATATTGCTGGTAGTTCTTTCTTACGGCCTCTTCTCTTCCTTCCTTCAAGTGGTAGGCCTTCACTGTTGAGCTTGGATTTGGTGTGTCTCTTGCGGTGTTTTCTCTCCGGGTCTTGTAGTCCGGTGAATGGGTGCTCAGGAAAAGTATATGGATCTCCAAATGACTCAATTGAATTCTCAATATCGTCAACTTGCACAGATAATTTGTCAGATTTCTCACTGTTACGGACTTTTTCGTTGATGATTTTATGCATTATTCTCTCACTGAAACACTTTTTGCTGGCTGCAGTGGCTGGCAAAGTACTTGAAGAGTTGATATTATCTCTTCTTGGGTACTTCCTTGGCCTTCCAACAGGCCTCTTCCCCGTAAACTCCCTCTCTCTTGGTTTCTTACTGTACTTCATTAGATTGGATGGCTCATAACTATTAACCTGCATATCAGGTTTGGCACTGGAGAGATTGGCACCATTTTCGGCACAAGATGCCGCTTTGTGCTCGGTTTGTACTTTATTTATGTGGGCTTCCTGGAGGGGTACACTGGGTTCTAAAACTGGAGGAACCTTCTTGGGTCTGCCCGGCCCACGTTTCAAAGGTGGGATTGGTTCCGGGGGCGGGGGCAGGTCCTCATTATCTACATCATTGCCCCACTTACCCTCGTTAGCCAATACAGAAGTAGAATCCGACGCAGATGCAGAAGTTGACGCAGAAGTCCCGAGATCACCCTTGTAGCACCGATGGGCCTCTCTTGAATGCCTCTGGCCGACGTCTTTCAGGTCCAGTATTCCCTCATCATTCTTTGGTTTGTTTTTAGATCCTTTCGGTCTCCCCCTTGGTCGCTTAGCTGGCTTTTCTGGGTCGTTCTTTGGTCTTCCTGGTCCTCTCTTTTTAAGGGTACCCTGTTCCTCTAGAGTTGTCCTTTTGGCATTATCCACCTCTAGTATTGGTGGAGGGTCTACTTGACACTTGAGGGCCGGCATCTGTGGAGAGTGTGGTGAGTCCTCATAGTCATAGTGGGGGGAGCTGAGCAAGTGGGGTGGGGTGACGGCCGGAAGAAGAGTGGGTGGCGGAGGAGAATCTTGGGAGACGTAGGTGGGTGAATATGGGCGGTTGTGAGTGCTCGTGCCATCTCCAGTTTTCCCAGCACTGTAAAGCGGAGAGTGGTGATGCGGGGGGGAGCCAATATGGTGCAGAGGGGAGCCATTGACAGACTGAATGCCACTATCAGGGGAGACGTTGGACACATTGCAATCGAGGGAAACGTAGCTCTCCAGCTCTGGCATGGGTGGGGGGTCAGGTTCCTCTTCCTGATGGGGATCCTTGCCAATGCGACCTTGCCGCATCCGACGACGTTTCTCTGCCAGAGCCAAGTCATCCCGATTCTTTCCAGGCTCTGCCCTGGGACTGCGGGGTGGACGGTGGTGATGGTGATGCATGGGGCGGGGTGGAGGTTGTTGGGGATGATGGTGATGGTGGTGATGGTGGTGGTGGTGATGGCGGGGACGAGACCTGCCCTCCACATCCTCCAAGTCATCAATCAAGACTGTGTTGAACTTAAGCTCCCCCTCCTCCGCCACGATGGAATTGATGTCGATGGAATTAATTGCCTCGCGCACAATAACATCTGTGAGATCGTCGTCTCCGGGCCTATCGGAGGTATGATCGTCAGGCTCAGTGTCCGAAGCGGCACGAGACACAACCACGTCGTCAGTGAAGCCATCCAGAGACACTGACGACCCGTCCTGCTGACCACTCCCGCTGCTCACGTCCGGCAACAGTGCAGCTAGATCCTCCTGATCCAGCACCTGTGAACAATAACAGCATGAATAATATATTTGTCTTAGCTTGACCTATGTCAGGTGTAAAAATGAACATATAATATACAGTATTTTTCTTTGAGGCAGTTGTATAAGAAAAAACAAAACAAAAAACAAAAAAACATTATTTATTTTTTATAAGTGTGGGAGCTGCTGATTATATCCAGTGGCGTCATCAGGGGGCTTGGGGGGGCTTTGCCCCCCCCCCCAAATCAAGGACTCAGCCCCCCAAAAAATGCAAACCCCAAAACTGCCAAAAGTAATTAAAATAAATAAATAAAAATTAAATAATAAATAATGCATCCCCCCCCCAAATCTACTTTTTATTAATTGATCCATATAGGTTAAATACGAATTGTTTATGTAATGTGAATATTTATTCACAATTTACATAAACCTATGGCTATGACTCAAATCATAATAGTAATATTAGTAAGTTTCCCCTATATTTTCACCAAGCTTGGTTTTCTTTGAAGCTTGAGCCGTTATATTTATTGAAATTATTGGAAATATAAATGCAATATGTATTGTTTTTATGAGACTTATTATATATTTACAATATAATATATTATTTATATTAAATTGTGAAATAAAAGACACATATCCACATACCATTAGGCCATGTCACTATATGAAACTTTGAAAGGATATCAGTTTTATAGAATAACAATTGTTTGTAATCTTGTATTTTATCAATAGGCTTATCTAAAGTAATTGCTTTATGATTTGGAGTTAATAAATTATAATTTTTTGTTTTAAGTGAACTGTTTTGTTTTTCTATCACAGTAATGGAAGAAAAATCTTGCCAATTAAATCTATATAATGGTACAATAATAAAAGTTCTTCAAATTATCCAATTTAATATGCTAAGAAATCGTTACAAACTATAGTATATTCATTATAAGTAGGCGAAACATCTAGACCACTTACCTCTATACCTAAGGAAAGACTGGAGTAATCAAGCTAATATTTCTACCTTTGGGAAGGGTCAGCCAGGCAATAAGTATGGACATTTACAACCCATTTGCTCTAGCCATTTAGCGAATTACAAAGGTTAGGGGTCACAATTTCTGGCCTACCTATAATGAATGGACTATAGTATGATAGTATATGAAGAAAAAACTATTCTCTGCACATAGGCTTTATACCCTACAATTACCATTGGCCTTGTAACTTACTGACTGATGCCTGGTATCAGGCTCATCAATATTTATGTGTCGTATGTTTCTTACTTATTCACATTTTTAGGCCTCAAAAAGGCCCCAGAAACTGCTCAAATTTCAAAATTTTCCGTGGGGGCTTACAGCGCCCCCCCGGACCCCCCAGCTGCTCAGGCTCGCTTCGCTCGCCACCCACCCACCTATCTATGCCAGGGCTACAGCCCCCCCAAAATTTTACCCCTGGTGACACCACTGATTATATCCTCTCAATAACTCCTCTTTTTGTAACCATAAGCTATTGCCAATACAAAGGAAAATACATGAATACAGTACATGTAATCTAACAAGAAATAATAATAAAAAATAATCATATTCTCTTTGATGATAAGAACTAAGTGATAACCATAGCCTTACCTGAAGTCCTTCGTGGTCCCCCGAGATCTGCGAGAGGTGGTGTGCAATGCGAGAGATCTGCTCCTCGTCGTGGTCCATGTGGGGATGTGGGTGGTGGGCTGTGGTGGGGGGAACAGAGGCTGCCACCCCCACACACCCCACCAGGCCCCCCACCAGCCCAGAGCCCCGGTACACTGACGCCGCCGGCACCCGCATGTCGCCTTTCACCCCGCCGCCCTGAAGGAGGAGACAAAATACACAAGTTAGAGGAAAGTTTTTAGGGTATTAAAGGATGTAGAATACAGTACAGTTAATGGGCTAATTATTAAAAGGTGGAAAGTAAGGCGCCTTTCAGACACATCGACTTTCCGCTGGCTGCCGTGTATGGCATGGCGCCGTGCCTGTAAAAACCATGTGTGTTTATGCATGCTTTCACATGCATCGACCACGGCAAAACGCTGAATAGGTTACCAAAGTTGTTGTTGTTGTTGTTGTTCCCTAGGCTGCCTGGCCGAACAGCCTCGAGTCCCTAAAGGAAGGCCATGGCCACGGTCGGGATTTCCCACAGGGCTCTCAAGGAGTGTAGATTGTGCTGTTGGCGTAAGTGATTGTGTAGAATGCAGTCTTCTATGATGTGTTGCATCCTAGGCAGGTGTTGATGATGGAGTCATCCAGTCTCTTCTGATAACTCAGAAGACCTGGATAGTGCCCACATCTCAGCCTGGCCAGGTGGACTCTTGTCGTTGTGAGGAAGGGAGGATTCAGAAGGATGGATTTTGGGAGGTCGTGACTGCAGCTGCGTGTTGTCTATGAGTGATTGGATGGATGTGCTGAGTGATTGGATGGATGTGCTTCTGGAAGCTGGTTTGGGGTGGGCAGGGAGGGAGAGATGACATACAGTAGAACCCCTCTCTTTCGGACTAATTGGGGGAGACCCCTGTCCGAAAGTGTCAAAAGTCCGAACTTCACACTTCAGCCATTCGGACTTGTCCGAATGGCTGAAATAATGTCCGAAGTTTATAAGTCCGAAACTCGGCTCTTCGGTCCGAATGCGAATTAATTTTCTCTGCATTTCAGACAAATCCGAAAGGCTGAAATAATGTCCGAAGTTTATAAGTCCGAATACACATTCACCTAACCAGACAAGTCCGAAACTCGGCTCTCTGGTCCGAATGCGATTTAATTTTTCTCAGCCTTTCAGACAAATCCGAAAGGCTGAACCATGAGTCGGAAGTTAAATGTAGTCCGAAAAAGACAGAGGTATTTTCTCAGCCTTTCAGACAAATCCGAAAGGCTGAACCATGAGTCCGAATTGAAATGCTAGTCCGAAAGTCTGAGAATTCCGAAAGATTGAAGTCCCAAAGAGCGGGGTTTACTGTATTTGTGTGTGATACGTGTGCTGGGTGTTGTTTTGATGCTTCTTGGTGTCTGTGGGTGTGCTGCCATGTAGTCTAGTGGGTGGTGTTGGTTTTTGGAGGCTGCAGCCAGAAATTGGGTGCCTCTAATGTCAAGATGGTCTTTGACTTTGAGGACTTTGGTTTCTTGATGTAGGTGATCTGTAGGTGTAGTAGCTGTGCAGCCCGTGATGATTTTTAGGGCTTTGTTTTGAATAGGCTGCAAGGTCTTGTGATGTGTTTCAGCAAAGTTAGAAGCCCAGGCAGGGTTTGCATATTCCTTCACTGATCTTATGTATTGTTTCTATACTGTGGTGGTAGTTTCTTTATGGTGTCCAAATTTTGTGTAGGCAAGTGACCTGAGGGCGTTAAGTCTGGGTTTCAGTTTATTTTGTATGTTTGTGGTGTGTTGTTTGAATGTCATTAGAGTATCATATGTTACTCCTAGGATTTTGGGTGAGTGTGTGTGTGTTAGGGGGGTGTTCTTTATGGTGAGGTGCGGGGTTTATTTGTGTTCATATGTCCAGCTTGTGAGTAGGGTTGCAGTGGATTTGGCTGGGGTCAACTTGAGTCTGTTTGTAGTGCACCAGTCGTGTTGAGATGGAGTTGAAGGAGAAGTGTTGCACTGTCTGGGTCTTGGTGTGTGCATGTGAGTGTTATGTCGTCTGCGTAGGAAGCAATATTTATTTGGGGTGCGTGGGGTGTAGGTATGATGCAGTTTTTACCTCCATACACTCCCTGCTGAATAGCAAGGCTAGGGTGGGTGCCCTGATTAATCAGGGACTTAGTGAATAGTTGCCACAGATTGCTAGACCGCACCGTTCACCAACAGCACTGACGTCTGCCAAGAACACACTGGCTGGCCTGAGACTCGAACCGTCAACCTCACGGTTAGCAGGCGAACACTCTACCAATCGAGCTACGGCCTGTATATCATGCATGTACAGATTGAAGAGTGCAGGCGACAGGACGGATCCTTGCGGGACTCCGTTTGTTAAGTTTCTAATGCTAGATGACTGACCGGCAAATGATACGTGTGCACATCTGCCTGCTAGGTAGTTGGCCAGCCAACTTTTTGTATTGTTGTGCATGTTTGTGTCGTAGATTTTGTTTGTTAGGTTATGGCGGGGGATGACATCGAAGGCTTTACTAATGTCAAGTGTGGCAAGTACCAAGGTAATCCAGTATTGCCGTGTCATTCACGACAACGACATAAGTCAAACACATAACGGCGGCGGACAGCGGAAAGTCGATACCCGGTACATCTGAAAGAGGCCTTAAAAGACATACTGTACTATTTTGAGAACATCTTTTGGGGTATTATAGGATGTAGACTACATTTGAGGTGCTTATAAATGTGGGGAATACAGCATAATTATAATTAGAAAAGACATGTTTGTGCACTAGTATGTACCCCTTCACCTCACCAGCCTGGAAGAGGAAGTACAGGTATTCATTAGTTAGAGGACAGTTTCTGAGAATAATTTAAAATTTTCTTTCACCCAAACACAGACTGGTACACTGTGTAATGACATCACATATAACTCTCTGGGATTTGAACCAGTGACAAAAAAACTCAAGACTAATGTGTTACCAACTAGACCAGGTGTTCTTAAAGTAGTGCCTCAATACCCCCAGGGGGTATCGAAACCGGTTCTTGGGGGCATCCTGGAAAATATTAAATTAATAATTTTGTGCACTGAATGGTGACTATGACTAACTGGCAACTACGAGTAGGGAGTGACTAACTGGCAACTACAAGTGGGAGTGAGTGAGTGGAAGGAAACAGTCAGTGAGGAAATATTTTGTGTAAGAATTATACTTTATTCATTTATTTACTGAAAATAAAAATAAGTCCATAGAATTCAGCTGTTTGTTCATAGCCGTCCTGTTTTCTCTTTTTTACAGGAAACTAAAAGTTAAAAGTCGGGAGTAGTAGGCTAATATTGGAGAGGGGGTATCAGGTTGACTTGGAGTTGAACTTTGGGGTATCGGGGCTGAAAAACTTTAAGAACCACTGAACTAGACCAATAACCCTATAATGGGGACCATTGGTTTATAAGGGTAATAAAATGGAGGATCAGGAGTTTGCATTTTTGTGATGATCCAGGTTTAATCCCAGGCAGAAAGCTAAAGGTACTGTACATAATCGGTTGGCTCTTCATGTCATTAATCACACACTATTTTCCATCAGCCAGAAAACTAGCACAACTAACCAGATAAAAGTTCCTCCTCTTGTACTCAAAAATTGTTCTTCCGTGCTCATGCAAATTCTTTTGTCTGTCTTTCCTTTAACGTCTTTCCTTCTTGCTGAAAGTTTTCTCTCATTCAACCTTAATGTCTTTCCTTCTTGCTGGAAGTTTTCTCTCATTCAACCTGTCTCAAAGTTACCAAAGAAGGGTGACCGCTCACAATCCTCCAACTATCTTGCAATTGCTCTCATTTCTTGCGTCTTTCAAGTTTTTTAAATCTATGTTTAATAAAACATTTCTAAAGCATTTGTCTTCCCATAATCTACCTTTAAATTGCCAGTATGGTTTCCTTAACCCCTGTCAAACGGGGATATTTGTAACTTCTACTACCTGCCTGGCGGGCATATTTACCCTAAACGAGCTTCATTCCATGCTCTTTTTCATGCATAAACAAGAGCCAGAGCGTAATACAATTATGTATCCGTGAAAGGGCGATAATAGAGCTTTCCAATGACACCTGAATCACCCTTGTACGACCATGGGTTCTCTTGCAACGATTGTGCAACACTAGTGCAAAAACACTAAAATAAGGTTAATTTCCATAGTTTTTTCCTCGTCTCGCGAGGCAGTGGATGTGTAATGTTGTGGTGGGGACCTCAGTCCCGGCACTCGGTCCGTGCCGAGCGGTCAGAGCCCGCCTATCGTCCTCCCAACGCGTGGACTCTCTCTCAGAGCCGATAATGTGCTCTACATCCTTCCCGAATATTGTCGGGCCCCGCAGGGGTGGCCATGGTTCTCTAGCCCGACATATGTCGGGCCCCGCGGCTTGAGGGTTAAGGGCCACTTTTTTGGTGATCTTCTTTCTTATCATACTAACTCTTGGTCATCCTAATTTTGACACTTCGCTGAGACCTTCTCTTTTGCGCTAGACATATTGAAAGCCTTCTCTAATTTCCATACTACCCTCCTTCGGTTTCTATCCCTCCATTAGTACAGTTATCTCTAATATCCTTTCTGACCGTTCCATAGCTGCGGTTGTGGACGGCCATCGCTCACTTCCTCAACCTATCAACTCCGGTATTCTTCAGGGTTCTGTCCTGTCTTCAGTTCTCTTTCTAATATTCATTAATGATCTTCTTGACTGTACCTCTAGTCCTATCCACTATTGTGCCGATGACTCTACCTTATACTATTCAACTACAGTACTTACTCCAATTTTGTGTGTTCTGATTTTGCGAAACCCCAATTTTGCGACCGAGACCCCACTAACCAATTTTTGATGAAAACCTAATTTTGCGATGTAACTCTACTTTTGCGGGTGGCGCTGTAAGAAAGTGGGGCTCTCCGCACTAGTTTTCGGGGCCCCCCCCCCCCCCCCCCCCCCCCCCCCCCCCCCCCCCCGGGCCACCCAAGCCTCGAACACCCTCCCTCCATCCCCGCAAGCCCAGCCATCTTTCGAGTCTAGGTAAATGCTCAATTGCTCATTTAATTTGATTTTCTCAAGGATAATGATGATGTCTTATGTTTTTCTGTACAAACAAAGCAAATAAATGACGGAAATCACGAAAAATTGGTACGTCACTGATGAAATGTCGACCATATTAATTTTTCCCATAAGGTTAGTTAATCCAATTTTGCGAATTCAACTTTTGCGGCCTGCAATGTCGACCAATTTCTCGCAAAATTGGGGTAAGCACTGTACTGTAGTTTTGAATGCAATCTCTCCAAAACTCACGTGATGAGGCCACAGCACGTCTTTCTACTGATCTATAAAAGATCTCCGATTGGGGCAAAGAAAATGTTGTAACTTTCAATACTTCCAAAACTTAATGTCTCCTTCTATCTACCCATCACCATCTTCCACACATCATCATCATCATCATCTCCGACGCCTTGCTTCCCCCTGGGAAACCCCCACTAGAGGATGGCCATGACAGAAACGTCTCCAAGCTACTTTGTCAAGACATGCCTCCTTTGCCCGTGCCACAATGCCCCTTCCACTACGTGGAAGTTTTTCTTCAATATATTTTTCCACTTTCTTTTCCCATACCATAGGTGGTCTTCCACTACTAGCGGTTCCACTCACCTGACTCTCATATATCTTTCTTGGCATTCTGTCTTCATCCATTCTCTGAACATGACCATACCACCTCAAAGTACTTCTCTTTATCCACTCAACCACACCACAATCAATGCCCAAAGCCTGCTCTTCCATTCCAAAGGACTCGTACACTTCCCTATTACTTGGCCCATCTAGCCTATTCATGCCAGCTGCCATTCTGAAAAAGCTCATCTCCACAGCTCTTAGTTTGAAGAGGTCCTCGTCACTTGCCGTCCATGTCTCGCTTCCATACGAGAGTGTTGGGAGCAGCACACTGTTTCTCAGTGACTTTTTGACTTCCTGGCTAACCATTCTTCCTTTGAGAATACTATAAAGTTCTCCAATCACTTTTCTCCCTTGCATTTTTCTCTCTTTTATCTCACTCTCCATTTTACCATATTTGCATAGTACAGCTCCCAAATACTTGAAACTTTCAACCTCTTCTAGTACTTCATTTTTCAATTTTATTTTACAACTTTTCTTGTGTTCTTTCTTGATTCTATATTGTTCCTTAAAATCTATAGTTTCATGCATTCTTCTCTCAAACACCATTACCTTACATTTCCCTACATTGACCTTTAACTTTCTCTTTTCACATACCCTGTCAAAGTCAGTGACCACTCTCTGAAGTTCTTCAGCATTTTCCGCCAACAGGACTGCATCGTCCGCATATAGGCATGTTAAAATCTTCCATGTTCTTCCCTCTGATTCCAGTCTAGCTCCCACACCCATTGATACAGCCCTACATTCCCTAATCACTCCATCCATGTATATATTGAACAACCAAGCTGACATGACACATCCGTCTTACACCTACATTGACCTCAAAACTTTCACTTAACTTATCCCCTACCTTCACATTTGCCATTGCATTCCTATAAAAAGATTTTACTGCCATTAGCAACTTTCCTCCCACACCATATACTGTTAACGCATCCCACAGGCCCTCCCAGTCTACTTTGTCGTAGGCTTTTTCCAAATCCATGAATGCTGCATAGAGTTTTCTGTTTTTGGCCAGATACTTCTCTACCAACAATCGCATTGAGGCTATCTGGTTAACGCAGCCCCTGCCCTTTCTGAAACCTCCCTGTTCCTCGCCTATTTTGTCATCCGTTATCTTCTGTAGCCTCTGTGTTACTACTCTTGCGTGTACCTTTCCAGGTATGCTAAGCAAGCTAATTCCCCTATAATTCTTACACTCTTCTTTACTACCCTTCCCTTTGTACAAGGGTACTATCACTGCTTTCCTCCAGTCCTCTGGTACACTTTCCTTTTCCCATGCTAATTTACATAACCTATGCATTATGTCAACAGCTTCTTCTCCTCCATATCTCAGCATTTCACCTGGGATGTTATCTACTCCAGCAGCTTTGCCCATTTGAAGTCTATTGATTGCTTCTTTTACTTCTTCTCTGCTTACCTGGCTTTCAACTACCCTGTTTATTCTACCTCTCTCCATTCCTATGGATGAGATCTTTGCCTTCCCCCTACTCTTTACAGCTAAGCTACTAAAATGATCTTTCCATACTTTCACCACACCATCACCCTCTACCACTTCCCCATTCATGTCCCTCATCCTACCACCTGAGACACTCTCAGTCTTCTTCCCTCTGGCTTCTTTCACAGCTCTGTAGTATGCTTTCCTGTCATTCAGAAACTGTTCACTAATCTTTCTCCCATATGCCTCATCTGTCTTCCTTTTAGCGTCTTGTATCGCCCTCTTCACTCTTTGTTTCAAATGTTTATATTCTTCTTTCCTCGCATCTCTAGTTTCTCTAGGTATATTCTTTTGCAGCATACTCTTTCTGAACTCTTTCTTCTTTTTCACTATTTCTTCTATCTCTTTACTAAACCATGCGTTACCTTTCTTCTTCCACATTTTAAAGGTTTTCTTCCCACATACTTTCTCAGCTGCTTTAATCATGGAGTCTCTTGTACCTTTCCATACTTCGTCTACAGTATTTCCCAGATCTATCATAACATCCATGTCCTTTATAGTCTCTTTCAGGATGTCCTTGTATTTTGTTGCATTACATTCTTCATTTAATTTTCTCACATTTATTCTCTCTACTGTCAGTTTTCTCTCTTTCCTCTCATATTTCCACTCTTTCCTTATCCTCACTTTTGTCAGCACTGTATAGTGGTCTGATCCCGTCAGCATACCTCTTACAGCTTTTGAATCTAAAATTCTTCCTTTTAGTCCGGAGTCCATCATGGCGTAGTCAATTAGAGATTTCTGTTCCTGCTCACCTTCACCTCTGTGCCATGTATATCTATGAATGTGACGATGTTCAAAAAATGTGTTAGCCAGAAACATCTCTCTCTCTCCGCACATACTTCTAAAAGGAAGTCACCATTCATATTCCTACCCTCCACACCCCATTTACCTACTATACCTTCTATCTCCTCGTTTCCAACTCTACCATTCATGTCACCTACTAATATTACTTGTGTACACTCTTGCCTTTCTCTTATACATTTATTGACTTTATTCCAAAATTTTCTATTTTCTTCCGCACCTTTCCCAGTTTCTTGGTTGACTGGTGCAGACACACATAAAAGTATACCTATCTATCCCAATCTTGCACTCACACCATACAATTCTTGAGTCCACGCATCCATAGTTTTTCACACACTTCCTCAACCTTTCTGACAAAATTACTGCTACCTACTTCCTTTTTCTTACGTTTATATCCTGCATCCAATCCAGACCAGACAACCCATCCTTCCCCACCCCACAAATCATGCTCACTCTCACCATCCCACACTCCAGAACCCAACAGGTGCGTCTCACCTACCCCACACACATCCACACATCCATCTTTAAGCTCTCGCATCAGACACTCTCTCTTGCTAAAATCATTTATGCCATTGGCATTGAAGGCACAGACACGGAGCACGCTTTCCTTCACCCGAACGACGTTTCCACCACTTTTCTGCTTTGTTCCTCCACCCCCGAGGGGGTCCTGGCCGGCAGCATACCGAGCACAGTTGTTTCCCAGGAGGACTTGGGGCCTGGACATAATGCCTCCAAACAGGGCGCCGGATTGTCAAAAGTATACTAAAAGAAAAACTAAAAACTGATACCAACATCAGTAAAAAAACATACAACACAGTAAAAATGAAAATATTAAGAAGATAGGGAGAACAAAAATATACAGGGGACAACAGAAATATAGTTACAAGGGGGATAATTTTTATAGTGGAAATTAAAAGGATTTAAAATTAAAAACAAAGTGTGCTGCTGAAGAAAATAGCACACCCGCCCTCCCCTTTAGTTCCACCGTCAAGCAAAAATAAAAATGTTAGAAATTTAAAAGGGAGGATTAAAATAAGGACGGTGTAATAACGAGGCTACCTCGAGAAGGCGGGGTAGGACTTACTTACTGTAACTAGTCACGGTAAGCTACAGAGGTGCGTTTTAGCAAGACTTTAACCAATACCGTACTTATACGCAGATGACAGGACCTCTAAACCTCATTGGTTACGATACTGCCGATCCACACAACTTTCCCTAATTCTTCAACAATACACAAATCAATCCTTCCTCTTTTCTCAGTATTCTTGGCATATCTTTTTCTCCTGATTTTTCTTTTAAATATCATATTACCACTCTTGCTAAAAACAACTTCCCAGAAGTTAGGTGTGCTCAACTGTCTCTGTGGGTTCTTTACCCCTGCACAGCTTTTTGCTCTGTATAGGGGCGCCGTGTGCTCATGTATCGTGTATTGTTCGCATGCGTGGGGAGGTTCACCCCATACCGCACTTCTTGAACGGGTAGAGTCAAAAGAATTTTGTCTCATCAACTTACTTCCTCTTACTAATTCCCTGCAATCTCACTACACCCCCCAATGTTGCATCTCTCTCCCTCTTCTACCGCTATTACAATAATCAGTGTTCTTCAGAACTTTCTCAGTGTATACCTCCTCCCTTACGGAGAGTGGAGAGCACCCGCATCTCAACACACGCCTACCCATATCCTGTCCAACTCTCTAACCCAAGAGTGAACCAATTTTACCAGTCTTTCTTCTACTCAACATGTAAGCTTTGGAACTCTCTCCCTCAATCTGTCTTAATTTTATGCTATGTCTTAAACTGCTTTCAAACTCTGTGCATCCAGGCCTTTTGACTCTAAAGGTACCTTAAATTTGGCTCTCTCTCTCTTTTAACCCGGCAACGGCGTGCCATTGGTTTTCAAAAGTGCCCGCCAAGCGAGCATGCAGGTATTTTGGTTTATTCCCGCCTAAAATTGTCATTATCCGATAAATATTGTTATCACTTATTCATATACGTCTATTTTACGTTTGATATGAAGATATTAACATATAACAGCAATAAAACAAGTGGCAATAGTATTTGGGTGGTGAAAAAGACGAATTATTGCCGACCCTTCAGTCATGAGGCTCACGAGAAATACACCCTCCCACTTCGAGGCCTGAAGCCAGGCTGCTCTCTCTCTCTCTCTCTCTCTCTCTCTCTCTCTCTCTCGCTCGCTCTCTCGCTCTCTCTCTCTCTCTCTCTCTCTTGCCACGCTCTCCACCTTGAAACTGGGTGGGAGATATTGGCGTGGTAAATAAACCGATAAAAAAGGGAATAAGAGGAAAAATAGGCAATAATTAAAGGATGGAAAGGGGGTTGACACATGTGGAGGAGTGATAGAAAGTATGGAGGGGAATTATCTCACTTAATCACATATTCCTTTGTTTTGAGTGCCACTGGGGTCTTTTAAAAGTTTTTTTTTAGGCCTTGAATCTTAAGAGTCCCGTCACCTTCGCCCAGTAACACCTCTTAAGAGTCTCCTAGCCATTCTCGGGTTAACTTTGGGGGGAGACACTTGCTACAAGCAGCATTGCCTTTTGTCTCCTTCACTCACATTTAAAAACTCCCAAACGGGGTGGCAAGCTAGGGTAACTTGGCTTTAAGATTGTAATGAATATGAGAATGAATACAAGCAAATATACATGAAATTCCATGTATTGGCCATTTCATTACTTCCAAAGGTATACAATTTCAATATGTATATTAAATAATAATGACTTACGAGACTCTGTTTTATGGCTGGTTATGAATGGGCTCACATTTGCCAGCCTGCTCCAAAATACCCTTCCTATTATTAGATTAGCGTTTGGAGGTAGTCTAGAAAAAAAAAGTGCGTACATAATTGTGAGGGCCAAAGTCCAACACACCACCACACCTTTGTTAGCTGACCTTTTTTATGCTACCACCGGCCTTGACCTTTGTCTGGCTAAGTCAGGTGGCAGAAAAAAAGAGAGGAGAGATATGTATGTATGTATGTATGTATGTATGTATGTATGTGTGTGTGTGTGTGAAGATGCGAGAGAAAGAGAGGAGCGAGAGCGACACACACACACACACACACACACACACACACACACACACACACACACACACACACACACACACACACACACACACACACACACACAGAGAGAACCATATGGACCCCCACACCATATCAACATGATATTTATTGCCGGTTGACACGCTACCTATATGGCAATTGTAGCACCCCAATCATACAATCAATGACGTGTTGTCGGTAGGCCCTATATATTGACAAAGGCAGAAAATGTAGGCATAGTATTCAAAATTATATATCCATCTGTCTATCTTGAATATATAATGACTTAATCCAAAAATATCTTTCTATATCATATTTTGTCTGTATTCACTTATTATTTCCCAACTGTCCGATTTCCTATATTATCTCGGGCATCTACACATTTATCATTCTTATCAATTCTACCTATTCATATACTCATTGTATTTACATCCAGATAATCTATTACTCATTTTATTTCCCTCATGTAGCGGCATTTGGGCTAGCGACTCTCCTCATTAAAAATCAAACGAATTGCCTTGAAATATGTATGAGATTTATTTGTGGCCATCCCTTCGTGATCGGGGCATCTGGCAATAGTAAGATAGATTTAGCCTACTCACGCATCTACTAAATCTACCCATCTGGCATACATTTTTAATTTACCCAATCTTGTAATTTATCAATGTTACCTACCCATCATATTTGTATTTATCTACCAGTAATCATCTATTCATGCACCCCATCTAACCTACCCATTATTACTATCGGTATCTGATATTACCCATAACTTCATTTACACTTTAGATCTACCCCATCTGTCACTTTATTGTACCTACGTTATCTACAGTATATACGGTACTATACAGTATACCCTATCTTATACATTGTAATTTCTATCTACCCCAGTCATGACATTTAACTTATTTATTTGCTTACCTTTCTTTCATGCACGCTATCCATCAATTTGCTTCTTTTATCTACCCCATCTAATCATTATCCATCTGATCTTTCTCTCTCTTATATATATATGTATATATATATATATATTAAACCTACGTAGCCCTGATGAAACATGACGCTCCGTTCGCTTCTGGCTGTATTTATTCATATTATTCACTCGGCAGACATTCTATAAACAGCTGTTCTATCCTCTTGGATCCTTATCCCTTACCACCTACATGTGTGCCTCGTGTTTATGGGTTTGTCTGCACACACACACACACACACACACACACACACACACACACACACACACACACACACACACACACACACACACACACACACACACACACACACACACACACACACAGCCCGTAGCCTAGTAGGTAGAGCTCTCGTCTCACACACGAGGGGTCGGGGGTTCAATCCCCGGCCGGGCGGAGACAAATTGGGCTTGTCTCCTTTCATGTGTTAGCCTCAGTTCACCTAGCTGTAAATAGGTACCTGGAATAAGTGGACGACGTTGTGAAGTCCCATCTGGGGTTGGCAAAAATGGTACAAGGCGAGATGGGTATCATATGGTTCACCTAAGCTGATGGCTACCTAAGCCTTCGGGCGAGATGGTACCGTCTATAGTGAGAATGGTACCATACAGATCCACCCTAAGCCTTCGTTTCCGATGTCGCCAATTGGCTAAAATACAGACTACACACACATCCACAGCCATTCCCAGTTAAGGAGGCGCGATAATAATGAGCTTAGCTCGCATTGCGTGGATTCCCCTTGACGAACAAGTAACTGAGTAACTGAGTAACACACCAAATAAAGAACGCTACAAGACTGCTACACGCAATAAAACATCGCCCCAAGGAGTGACAAGAGCAACTGCTAGCAAAAGTCAAATACCTCCCAAAATATCATCTAACTCTCAATAACAAACATTGAGATGCCAACTACTAATCAATGACCCGAGTATTAACAGGGGACATTTAAACTCATGATAAAAAAGACACCTTTGTTCAACACTACAACACCTAAACACCCTCCAACCTTCATTATCGTATTGCCCTCTGACCAAAGAAGGGAAGACAAGAACACGTCAGTTAGAAGCCTACCTTAACTTGTATAGGCCTAATGTGAAAGAGGAGGGGTCCGGGGTCATAACCTGGGAACGAGTGTGAGGGTGCGCGCGCGCGCGTGCGTGTGTGTGTGTGTGTGTGTGTGTGTGTGTGTGTGTGTGTGTGTGTGTGTGTGTGTGTGTGTGTGTGTGTGCGCGTGACGTTCCATGATTATAACTATGACCATGGCCGAGTGGTTTTAAGCATGGAACGCCAAACTGATGGACTCTGAATCGAATCCTGGTGGGGGTAAAAAAAATAAAAATAAAATAAAACACACACACATTAATCGTAGCAGCAAGGTTATGGGATGAGCTGCCTAAGATCTAATAGGGTCAAATGATACTAAAGCAATGGTATAGATACGGGTGCAGATGTAACAGGTTTGGGTAATTGAGGTGGTAGTGGCGGGGAAGGTGCAGTGAGGTAGGTAGGTGTGTGCAGGTTAACCAGGAGCTGCCCAGGGTGAGGACCGCCCTTGGAACAACACTAATAATGGAGACAGGTTTCAAGCAGGTGTGGGTGCCCGGAATTTTAAGTAGGTGGCTAGGTGAGAAGGGGGGGGGGGGGGGGGGCGGAGAGTAGAGAGGGAGAGTGCTGATGATGGAAGTAATAAAATAAATGGATATGTGGGGTATGGTGGCAAGTATAAAAATGGAATATGTTGATACTTTTTTGGCCAATGATGCAACTCTCCTAACATATATAAGCTGTCTTTAGTTTTAATAAATGAACACAATAAAGTCTGGTGATCTTATTCCAGGTGATGAGTCCAGATGACGAGCCAGCTGGGTACTGCAACGGCTCGACGTAGTCTTAGGTAACCTAGACCAACAGTACCTGCCTGTCTCCTCCGAGCTTGGTGTTTGTTGCTCCGTCGTCCAAAATCCACACAGCCATTGCCTCGTCACCCAGACTCATCCCCTTGGCCTACACTCACACTTCATGACACCTATTGAGCTTTTCAATCACTAAATACTGAATCCCATGGCATATTTTGATTATGGGAATATTCATACAATGTTAAGGGAGCTCAGACGGTATTGGGCAGCATAATTTACTGGTTCGGCTCAATGGTGGAGGGCGTTTAGTTTGCTCTCTAAACCTCTATCAAACTTTAAAAAACACCCACAAGACCCCCCTTCGATATAAATTTGTAAATTTTTCGGTAGAAAAATGTCCCGGCCGAAGGCCGATTCCTCTTCAAATACAGGCTCGATATCGCTCGCCAGGAAAATAATCGACACCTAAATGGCACGAAAGGTCTTAATATTGGCAAAGGAAGGGGGCAAAATGTCTGAAAATCGCTAAACTAATGAGGCGAATGTATTGAAATCTCATAACTAATAGGGCTAAACATGAGGGAGGAGGATGATCGAAAAACCAACTGTCTCCCCTTAACACTTTCTCTGCGGGGTGTTTTGGGCTATTTAGGGCATATTCAGGCACTCCTGAATGATTAATCAAGCATCTACAATAAATGAACTGTATTTTGCCGAAAACTAGGCGAAAATAGCTTCAAAATGAGACCAGAACGGGCCTCGTACGTGGCCTGGTTCACCCGCAGCGGTGCCATAGAAATGTGGGAAACCCGCTATTTGTTAGCACTCGCTCGCTTGGCAACACTGTTGTGAGAGGCAGTGAGAGACCCGTGCGAGACACAGTCTACCTCAGTGGGCCGCTGGCTGCTCTGAGGGTCGGAGGTGGGCCCCTCACGCTCCCGCCCACTGACACTCAAATTTTTAAGTTTTTTACAGGCTTTTAAAGCCTGGAAATTGCTGCAAATTGCCAGGACGTTCCAGAACGTCACCCGCAGGGAAAGGGTTAATGTATTGGAACAGCAAGGGTGGTTTGTATGGCGTGTCGGTGGGACACCTTCCATTCTAATAATATCTTCCCACTGACACATCCGGAATTAACCCGTTCAGTACCAGGGACGTCCTTTTCATCATTTTCTGGCAACTATTAGACGATTTTATTCAGCTTTGGAAGGAACTCTAGCAATAATAAGGCTTCAAAGTATCTCAACCAACCCTTTTAACTACCATAGATCCTTCCTAAGCTGCGTGCAATATCGTCGAAATAGAATAGAATACAACATACGTCGCTGGTACTCAAAGGGTTAACCTCGGGAATCTAGGGTTAGCATCAACACTCCACCACACCTACCCTTAAAACAAAATGCAGTAAAACTGAAGGTAACATTAAGGGTATAGTATGGCTAAATTATCAGAGCATTTATTTGATCTGTGACTTCAGTAATCACATAATTCAATATACCCTATAGACTACACATCACCTTATAGGTATGTAATTATAATAAGTTTATGAATGTGAGATAAGAGGTAATTTAGTGTTACAAATAGAGATTAAATTAAAGATTAAAGTTGAGATATTGTATGACTCTTGGCTCTGGTTGTATCTAAGTTGATACAAAACCCAAAACATAAACATTGACATAATTAAATAAGTAAACAAGGGGTGCCAGTTAGGACGCCGAAGGGAAGTGTAAGAACAACAATAATAATACACGTATACTGCATATTATATAATGTGGATAGGTGATTCATGGCCTACTGGCAAAAGAACACATACGGGAGGAACAGGATACGAACACAAAGGGAAAGGGGAGCAATATATATCAATATATATATATATATATATATATATATATATATATATATATATATATATATATACAGTATATACTGTATATATATATATATATATATATATATATATATAAAGGATAATCATACGAACATGTACGAGCGTGTGTGTGTGTGTGTGTAACTCAGACAAATTAAGTCTAGACATGTGTAAGCAAATATCAATATGAACTTTAGAATAATTATACACAACATAATATCAGACAGTGCATTCGGAGGGGAACGGTCATAAAGACAATTGAAACAAAAGACAAGTGCAAAATAACCACATTCTCAACGCACCTACTGGCAGACATAAAAACAAATACAAATATATAAATAAATAATGATAGACGCAATACAACAACAGTCACGTGACCAAACACGGAGCGCAAAAACAAACAATAGGGTAATAAACAATACATAAAATGCCTCCGAACAACAAGAGCTCACAGGAGCAATACAAGAGAAACACCAATCCAAACAATATCTGATACTATAAAACAACAACAACACTGCCAAATGTAAACAAAGGAGCGCGTACCAATCAGTAGCTCGCACAAACACACACACGCACATACACACATAAATAAATAAATACACACACACACACACATGACTCCCCCCCCCCTCTCTCTCTCTCTCTCTCTCTCTCTCTCTCTCTCTCTCTCTCTCCATTATCATCCCTACCGCCGACTGAAACTTTCCTACCAATTTACTAGTCAAAATATTGGCCTTTTTTGCGAGTGCGGGTGGACTGGTCAAATCCTGTTCAATATGGAGGGTGAGTTACGCCGATTGGTATTCAATATCCATGATTAGGAGTGTACAGTGGTGTGATCAAGTATCGTACAAGCTGGTCCAATTAATACGCGAAATCGACCTAAAGATACCCACAATATAATGAGCAGTTACAATAATAAAAGCAACTAGTGTCAACATAATTATACAGTCAAGGGCATAAATGGCGACTCACCCGTTTGAATCAGCATCGAACGCAAACGAGACAATACAATACTTTATTATAGCCCAGATGCTTCAAAACTTAGCATTAAAGGTTCAAAGACAAATAGTCGAGTTGATGTAACCTTATATATGCTCACGACTGTACCTTCACTATCGTACATCCTCTACTGATTTTTAGGCCGTATTATTTTGTGTTATCGACATCGCTGACAAATGTGAGAACCGCGTACGAATTGGTTAGTCTACCCTATGTTGTACGGTATAGCCTACATGGACCATTTCCCCCGCCATTATCACAACCACCAACACCCACATCAACGACGAGCAATAGCCCCGGTCTGCCAGGTTGTATAACTTACCCACCATCATAATCACCAAAGCCCACTAACTCCATCGAACATCATCATTTATTACATTTCCAACAAATTTAAATCCATCACGAAACTCTAATGATACAGGCACACCAATTACAGAAAAAACCCACCAATCACTCCATGACGCCAAAATATACCCTGAAGCTCAACACGAAACCACAATTACCACCACAAAATACCCCAATTACTGTAAATCCTGTATCCTTCCCAAAGCACCAAAACAAAAACCTCTGCCACTTCGATAATCAACATAACCCATGCCACTTACCAATACACTTAAATGCATCCTGTAGGCTTCACAGCACAGGCAAAACCACAAACACAACCACCAAACAAACTACTGTAGAACACACCCTCAACACAACAAAACATATCTTGTAGCCCTCAACACATCGCATATCACGAATAACCTCCATAACCTTCACCACATCCTACAAGACCATGAATAAGTACATCACAACAAAAGCACACACCACCACCATGACCACAAAACACCCCATATCACACACCCCAACCACCCAAAATACACCCTGCAACCCTCCCCCTTTCCCAGAATCGAACCTTCCCTCTCCCACACCCCCACAATGATGTCAATATATCCCCACTTCGCCGAATCCGTTGCACAAGAAGGGAAGTACCATGTGAGACCCTATTTAGTAAACACAGATCGCCCTCTTTCAGCCATATTGGGGACACGGGTAGCACTTTAGCTGGTTATAGCTATAGGAAAGAAAGTTACGGGAACAACCACACCAAGGAATATTTACCAACAGAAAAAAGTACCGGTAATAGGAAAAGGTAACATAATATATAGTAAAACACAACCGGCAACAAAAATAAAAATAAATAAATACAGGTACGGTACAGAAAGGACAGTAATTTGACAATATAAAATGGAAAAAAATACTCCAACACCGATAATCATGAAGAGGTTATTAGATAAATTGGTCACTATTATTATGTTCCTTCCAACAACCAACTCTACTCCTAAAATCGATTAATGAAATTTACAAACACATGTGGCAGTCCGTGGATTCGAACCCAGGACGCTCACACCGAAAATCAACACCTTATGAATCGCACCACGAAGACAGTTAAAGGATGGTGGACACTGCCTACGATTTATTATGCAACTTCGAATCCTGCAAATCAATCTAAGCATGTACACACATCCCAACTGCAACTCACGTAGGCTATGCATATGCGAATGGAAAGAGCAATTAATGGGGCCTTAACCACTAGGGAAGGTTTATTTAAGGTTCCTATCGTCGTAATCCTTTCGTAAAACACAAACTAACTATTCCAACAGTGTAAGTCTGAAACTGAAGGATTTCCAGGAAGAATGACGGGTTAGGAGGCACTGAACTCGAATGACAACAAACGAACCAAAGGAGATATAAGTAAACAATTAATGAAGTAAGTTGAGATACACACACACATACTCGTTAATATCTTTCCTACTCTCTCTCTCTCTCTCTCTCTCTCTCTCTCTCTCTCTCTCTCTCTCTCTCTCAACACACCGATACTTCATCCTCTAAATTGACCACAACTTTTATTATTTTTCCACCTTTTTCCTCCCTCTTTTAACCCTCCAGACTTGAGCCGTCGCTAGGCAGAAAATAATCCTCAGAGTACACAATACAAACTAAAAACTATAAATATATATGTTGGAAAACCAGAAAAATATTATTGGAGAAACTGTGAGCCTCGGAGAGAAAAAAAAGTAGGATTATGATTCGCTGTATATATAAGGAATTGTGTACCCTGTTCGTTATGTTAGTATCGTATATTTATTATTTCTGACATGTTGCTCGACTTGCCTTCTACTGTGTATAACGTATTGTATAAATCATAATTCAGTATATATAATATATTGTTTTAGCTGCATTTGATTTTTTTTATATAGGCCTACTGTATATGCGATATGAGTGTGCTTATTTAATTAATGTACTTACGTTGCTTTTGTTGACATTTAATAGCTTGATTGGGGATAGCAATATATTATGAATTTATGCATTTTACATCCTAATTAGAAATATGATCAAAATAATCTATTCACAAGCATATTGATAAGTGAGGGGGGGGGGGGGATTATTGTAGTGTAGTCTGGGCTGGTACGAGGTGTATCTGTGTGTGTATGGTGCGGTGTGTGTGTTTGTGTGTACGTGTGGCTATGTATGTATGCATGTGTACGTATGCGTGTGTGTACCTTGTGTGTTGAGTGATAGCAGCTGTCAGAGTGAAGAGGTTACGTCATAGGAGAGTCATTTCCTTGTCCACAATCCTTCACCCTTCTCCACTCTCCCATCACCATTATCAGCTTCACTATTATCACCATTACTCCAATTTTAATCGTGATAATCTTGGGACAAATTTAGCACCATTTACATTATAATAATTTGTAACATATCAATAGGTGTTATCATCAACACCATTTTCATAATAATTGGCTGACCATATTAACCATTATTATCATACTTACTGTCATCATCACCACCAGTATACATTTACAGCATAAATTTCACATATGAGTATTACTTTTTATCCTTAATCAACACTCATTACTTTACTACAGTCTATACACTACCGTATATGTAGTAGGCCTACACGTCATGAGATATTAAACAGTAGGTCTTCTCATTCATTTATCATAAAGTACAGTACAGTACATACAAATACAACTCAACGTTCACAGACTAACACCCATTCTCGTAGGTCTTTCCTCTCTCTCTCTGTTTCACTATCTCATTCACACACACACACTCTCTCTCTCTCACCACCCCCGGATATTGCGCATGCGTACGAGAGAACAACCAGGAGCCCAAAGAGAAGATAATGTAAACAAACACCTCGGCATATACGGAACAGTGGCTGGAGGAAGAGAAAGAGGAGGAGAATATATACGTGAACATTAATAGAGATGGGTCGTTAGATAATGATATAGATCAATACCATCAAAGGGGGTAATTGTGGACACCTGGGGCAATTGAGGGCAGCCCATAAACTCTTATTGTTGAATATATATAGCTCTAATCAATTCAGAAACATACATCATTAAGCCATAATTTTGCTAAAGATAAATCCTGAATATTTATAATTGAAGTTTTAATAAACTATCCTCAATTGCTCCAGGAGTCCACAACGTATCTATCTAGCTAGCTATATATATATATATATATATATATATATATATATATATATATATATATATATAACAAATAAAGTGTGTCGCACAATTAGTTGTGCTACAAAGCAGGAGCCCCCGAGAGAACACTTGGTAAATACACAACTTGGCATATACGCAAGGGAGAGAAGAGAGAGAGAGAGAGAGAGAGAGAGAGAGAGAGAGAGAGAGAGAGAGAGAGAGAGAGAGAGAGAGAGAGAGAGAGAGAGAGAGAGAGAGAGAGAGAGAGAGAGAGAGAGAGAGAGAGAGAGAGAGAGAGAGAAGAGAGAGAGAGTAGAGAGAGAGAGAGAGAGAGAGAGAGAGAGAGAGAGAGAGAGAGAGAGAGAGAGAGAGAGAGAGTTGCATACATAACAGGTGGAGAGATAGGTAATGAGACAGCAAGATAAATTATTTAGAAAGAGGCGCCCATATACACAAATGGAAACATTAGGAGTCCTCTGAGAGACGACTTAGCAAATAAAGAACTGTAGTATACGTACGGTCAAGGTTAATAAGTGTTGTCAGATATTTCACAAAGTTTCGGACACTAACTAATACTCTGAGGGATAAGCACTTTTCCCAGTAACTATAAAGTTACCAATAACACTTCTTGAGCGAAAACCACTGGAATCTATGACAACACTTAATACCCCCGATTGTACGAGAAATGGGGGAGAGGAGGAAGAACAGGAAGATAAAAGCATAAATATAATGAACAGATAGAATAGTAGGTAAGTAGATACATGCAATGTGTGGAGAAAAGTGTATACATACAGTGCATAAGACTCCAGGAGCCCCAAGATATGCCCTTATAACCAAACAAAACAGCCTATACGCAAGAGAGGCGAGGGAGGGTTGGGTAAGACCGTAAGAGGCAGACAGGGGAGGAGGATAATTAATAAAGATAGATGGATAGAGAGTAAGATAAACACAATGTATATATAACAAGTGCATATACAGTAGATAGCCACCAGAAGCTCCGAGAGATTGCCCATGTAAACAAACACACTGGCCTATACGCAAGAGAGGCCAGGGAGGGTTGGGTAAGAGGGAGAGAAGGGGAGGAGGAGGAGGAGAAAGGCGTAAATATGTGAGAGAGAGAGAGAGAGAGAGAGAGAGAGAGAGAGAGAGAGAGAGAGAGAGAGAGAGAGAGAGAGAGAGAGTTATAATAAGTAGAAAGGAGTATATGTACTGTAGATAATAAACTAAGACATAAATGACTTGGAAAACAAATACCTTGGTATAAACAAATGTGGGAGGAGAAGGGGGAGGATAATTGCTAAGGTATATATGGATGGAGATGCAGATATAGACAAATATGTAAACATATCAATAGTGGCATAGATTAGCAGATAGACAAATAATGAAGTACAGATGAAGAGACCGATAAATAGATATAGAACCACACGCATAAAAAGAATGAAGACAGAATGGTAAAATTGCCATAAGAAAAACATAGCCATAAATTAGACATTTAGACAAGAAAATAAGAGGGAGGGACGGAGGGAAGGTGAGAGGCGCATGACACACTCACAAAGAAATGAAAAACAAACACTAGCAAATATCATCACGTCTTGCCAAGCCTTCCTGGAAAGACTATATCACTGTCTCGCTCCCCAACCCCCACACACACACACACACACACACACTCTCACAAACTCACTCTCACTCTCTCTCTCTCTCTCTCTCTCTCTCTCTCTCTCTCTCTCTCTCTCTCTCTCTCTCTCTCTCACTCACTCACTCACTCACTCACATCTAAACTAATACATTAAACATACCGTAGTTCTCCCTGCATGTTCTTTCGGACATACCTGCAAAAAGAAAACGACAAATTAATTTATATGCTCGTGAATATTAATGCCAAAATGCAAATAAAATGGAAATTTAAACACGATATTTATTCCAGATGTTTTTGTCTTCTTTGTGAACATTAATATATTAATTATAATACCGGTATTTATCATAACTGTCATACTTTCGTACCCATAATTATTTAGTTTTTGTTGTCATTAGGATTTTATATTATAATAAACACAACACGAAGCAGATTGGTTAAGAATACACTAAGCTCAATTTAAGGTCGTGTCGCTTATTATCCACTAAGCTATAGATAATATTGATAGGAGTTTAATGACACCTGAGAGTATACATAGCAGTAAAGAAAGCAGGAGCAGATGTAGCGAGGACCAAGTAGTGTGGGATGGGTGAAGCAACAAAGTGGTCGGGGCAGTGTACAGTATAGTGTGTCTGGAGAGGAGTACAGTGTAAAAAATACAGTCTGTGGCGGGACACAATTACACCTAGCCAGAGGGGAGAGGGAGGGAGGGAGACAGTGCTGGGAGAGGCTGAGAGGAGACCAAATGACAGGGGGGAGAAAAGGTGATAGGGAGAGGAGAGATGATAGGGAGAAGAGGTGGTAGGGAGAATTTGATTATTTTATTAAGTTCGTATAAATACAGGATACACAAATGTTGCATACAGGTATGTAGAGAGGTGGTAGGGAGAGGAGAGGTGGTAGGTAAAGAAGAGGTGGTAGGTAGAGAAGAGGTGGTAGGGAGAAGAAGAGGTGGTACGGAGAGAAGAGGTGGTAGGGAGAAGAAGAGGTGGTAGGGAGAAGAAGAGGTGGTAGGGAGAGGAATAGGAAGATATGTAATACTGTGTGTATATATATATATATATATATATATATATATATATATATATATATATATATATATATATATATATATATATATATATATATATACTGCATATATATATGTTACTAGTCTCTCAGTGGGGATCGAACCATCGACCATCAGGATGATAGCCGACGCTTTAATCAATTACACCACGGCAGTCTGCCGTGGTGTAATTGATTAAAGCGTCGGCTATCATCCTGATGGTCGATGGTTCGATCCCCACTGAGAGACTAGTAACATTTAGTGGCTCACGTGTATTTGTGATATATTCTCAATATATATATATATATATATATATATATAGAGAGAGAGAGAGAGAGAGAGAGAGAGAGAATGCAAGTGAGAGAGAGGAAGCGGGGGGGATATGAAAGAGGCCAGATCACACCGAATAAAGCTGACAGACAGGACTCTACCGCCTCTACCAAAACAAATCCACGCTTTCGAACCTCCAGCCGTCTATGGGTAACATTATACAGCAACACTCACGTCAACTTGTCAAACTGATCACAAAGTATACATGCTTATAATAATTTGCTTTTGTCCAAGTTATGAATACTTTCATTATAATTTGAACAACACAACAAAACAATATACATATAAGTCATTGCACCAATTAAAAGTCCTAATGACCAAATATCCAGTCTCACTGACAGGTCAATTCCACTAATACTGGATACAAGTGAGAGCAAGTATATTTTGGTTGATGCAACTAGCTTCTGTTTATAGTGTTGCTTTCAACGCTGCCCAAACCAATGTTGTTTGTAAACAAAACCACGCCGAACGCATACCCATCTTTAGTTAGCAGTTGGACACCTTTATATTTACAGCTATCATAATCAATGGTGTAGGACCTGTAGGTAGTTTATGGAGTTATTTCCTGTTTCTGTTAAATACAATTAAATTTAGAGAAGATGCTACCCAAAATTTGACTTCAAAACGGTTATTTAAAACATATATTATCTTTTAGCGACCACATAACCAGTTTTTGTGTAACCAAATAAACAAAACATTTCATCCCTTTAACAATGAAGACAACCAATTTAGTGTGGGTGCCTCCAGAGTACTTTTAATCTGACAGTAACGGGAGCCGACAACCAGCGAATGGGTTGATTGCCGTAGGAACAACAATTTACAGCTGGAGTTATACGGTCACTATTCCGGACAACTTTGGGGGGCAATTCGGTTTTTGGCACCTTCCGAAATTAACTTTACATAGAATTCTGCCGACTAAATTTAATCTACCTTCAGTCTGCCTACCAATACAAATGTTCAAAGAACCCCGATATGTTGCCAGAGTGAAATAGTTGCTGAAAGTGCTCTCGTGTGACTCATCCTTAACAGCCATATCTCTCTCTCTCTCTCTCTCTCTCTCTCTCTCTCTCTCTCTCTCTCTCTCTCTCTCTCTCTCTCGATTCCGCACCCAGCTTTAATAACCTTTCTGACTAACAATTAATAGCGTACACGCACAGACATTCATACACACATGAACGCATACATTACACGCACACACTTGCACCATACCTACTCGTGAACATTGGTAGGCAGACATAGCTAATCTCACATGCATTGAATAAACATATGACTATACATATTCATAAGAATTATATAATGCATCACTAAATGCTCACATATAAATACATTGCTACATACATATTACATAATAACACACACATATTCAAACATATAGAGACACACCCATACACAACACACACACACACACACACATTTTATAGACAGACACACAAACAAGTTCCAACTAATCCATCCATAAATTTATAACACAACGACAATCAAGTAATCTCCAACTAAACTCCCTATTTACAGAGAACTCGACAAACAATGATAAAAAAACGAAGATCACCAAGTCAACCAAACCACCTAGACACAAACAAAACACACCCAAAACACAAACACACAAACATACACATACACCTAGACATACACATATACCTAGACACACACAAACACCTAAACATCCACAACCACCTAGACATACACAACCACCTAGACATACACAACCACCTAGACATACACATATACCTAGACACACACAAACACCTAAACATACACAACCACCTAGACATACACAACCACCTAGACATACACAACCACCTAGACATACACATATACCTAGACATACACAACCACCTAGACATACACATATACCTAGACATACACAACCACCTAGACATACACATATACCTAGACATACACAACCACCTAGACATACACAACCACCTAGACATACACATATACCTAGACATACACAACCACCTAGACATACACATATACCTAGACATACACAACCACCTAGACATACACATATACCTAGACATACACATACACCTAGACATACACATATACCTAGATACACACAAACACCTAAACATACACAACCACCTAGACATACACAACCACCTAGACATACACAACCTAGACATACACATATACCTAGACATACACAACCACCTAGACATACACAACCACCTAGACATACACAACCACCTAGACATACACATATACCTAGACATACACAACCACCTAGACATACACAACCACCTAGACATACACATATACCTAGACATACACAACCACCTAGACATACACAACCACCTAGACATACACAACCACCTAGACATACACAACCACCTAGACATACACAACCACCTAGACATACACATATACCTAGACATACACAACCACCTAGACATACACATATACCTAGACATACACAACCTAGACATACACAACCACCTAGACATACACATATACCTAGACATACACAACCACCTAGACATACACAACCACCTAGACATACACATATACCTAGACATACACAACCACCTAGACATACACAACCACCTAGACATACACAACCACCTAGACATACACAACCACCTAGACATACACATATACCTAGACATACACAACCACCTAGACATACACAACCACCTAGACATACACATATACCTAGACATACACAACCACCTAGACATACACAACCACCTAGACATACACAATATACCTAGACATACACAACCACCTAGACATACACAACCACCTAGACATACACATATACCTAGACATACACAACCACCTAGACATACACAACCACCTAGACATACACAACTACCTAGACATACACACCACCTAGACATACACAACCACCTAGACATACACATATACCTAGACATACACAACCACCTAGACATACACAACCACCTAGACATACACATATACCTAGACATACACAACCACCTAGACATACACAACCACCTAGACATAGACATACACAACCACCTAAACATACACATACGAGGAAGCTCTCACCACCCTTAGCATACCTGCACTTTCAACCCACCACTACAACACACTCAAACAGTTTGCATCTAAGCTGCTTGTTCACCCACGACACAGAAACTTACTTCCACCAGACGCCCCTAGACCTACACGTGCAGCTCGTCATTTCAACACACTCCAACCAATAAGAGCAAGAACTGACAGATATACAAATAGTCCTATCCCAACCATTGTTAATATTATTAATAATGTGTAATAACGGTCTGTCACACCATATATACGCGCCCACCTTTAATAATATATGCATAAGTGTGTGTGCGTGTGTGTATTAGAATATAATTATGTATGTATTTGCTTGAGTTTGTTTATGTATATGTGTATATATGTATCTATGTATGTGCAGTATATGTGTATGTATGTGTGCGTATATGTGTATGTATGTATGCGTTATTTATGTATATATATATGTGTATAGTGTATACTGTTTGTGGTTCGAGCCCGGCTGAGAGTATCAGGTAGGATAAGAGAAGAGCATATATGCATGTAATGTGCATATATTTATGTATATGTATGTCTGTGTGTACGTGCTGTCAATGGTTCGAGCCCGGTTGAGAATATAAGGTATATAATATATATATGTACTGTACGTGTATTTATATTTATATGGTCATATGCAAATATGTATGTAAATATACGTACATATGAGCGAGAACATATTGCTCACTAGCGCAACTTCTGATTATAAATCTATGCATAAGCTAAGTGTTCGCGTATCTTCATCCATGTATTTCCACCCTTAACAATAGAACGCCCAGCTCTTCCATATTTCGCCTTCTGTCTCACACACACACACACACACACACACACACACACACACACACACACACCTACACTACCGAGGATTAACCTCCCATTGTAGTACCCGCACCCTCTTTACCTGACCTTACCAAAACAGTTTCTGTATGTATGTATGTTTGTGTGCATACGTGAGTGTTTGTGTATACGGACATGTGCACACTTACTGCATGTTCTTATGTTCCTATATATGTATGTATATGTATGTGCGCACGTACGTGTATATACGTATGTTCTGTATATGAGTAAGTAAATAAATGTGTATATGTACTGTATATCACTTACTCTCATGGTTATTTTATGATAATTTGTATTCTGCACATTCATCATTATTGTATTTATTTATTTTGTTTGTAAACTAAGCTTACCATCCTCATATCTGTACATCTCATGTTCATCCACTAAATTGTAAAATGTGTATTTTCAGCTCATGAGGCTGCCATTCTTTAATAAACCGTTTATTATTATTATTATTATTATTATATACCTAGACATACACAACCACCTAGACATACACATATACCTAGACATACACAACCACCTAGACATACACAACCACCTAGACATACACAACCACCTAGACATACACATATACCTAGACATACACAACCACCTAGACATACACAACCACCTAGACATACACATATACCTAGACATACACAACCACCTAGACATACACATATACCTAGACATACACAACCACCTAGACATCCACATATACCTAGACATACACAACCACCTAAACATACACAACCACCTAGACATACACAACCACCTAGACATACACAACCACCTAGACATACACAACCACCTAGACATCCACAACCACCTAGACATACACAACCACCTAGACATACACAACCACCTAGACATACACAACCACCTAGGCATACACAACTACCTAGACATACACAACCACCTAGACATACACATATACCTAGACATACACAACCACCTAGACATACACAAACACCTAGACATACACAACCACCTAGACATACACAACCACCTAGACATACACATATACCTAGACATACACAACCACCTAGACATACACAAACACCTAGACATACACAACCACCTAGACATACACAACCACCTAGACATACACAACCACCTAGACATACACAACCACCTAGACATACACAACCACCTAGACATCCACAACCACCTAGACATACACAACCACCTAAACATACACATATACCTAGACATACACAACCACCTAGACATACACAACCACCTAGACATACACAACCACCTAAACATACACATATACCTAGACATACACAACCACCTAGACATACACAACCACCTAGACATACACAACCACCTAGACATACACAACCACCTAAACATACACATATACCTAGACATACACAACCACCTAGACATACACAACCACCTAGACATACACAACCACCTAGACATACACATACACCTAGACATACACAACCACCTAGACATACACAACCACCTAGACATACACAACCACCTAGACATACACAACCACCTAGACATACACAACCACCTAGACATACACACCACCTAGACATACACAACCACCTAGACATACACAACCACCTAGACATACACAACCACCTAGACATACACATACACCTAGACATACACATACACCTAGACATACACAACCACCTAGACATACACATATACCTAGACATACACAACCACCTAGACATACACAACCACCTAGACATACACAACCACCTAGACATACACAACCACCTAGACATACACATACACCTAGACATACACAACCACCTAGACATACACATATACCTAGACATACACAACCACCTAGACATACACAACCACCTAGACATCCACAACCACCTAGACATACACAACCACCTAGACATACACAACCACCTAGACATACACATACACCTAGACATACACACAACCACCTAGACATACACATACACAACCACCTAGACATACACAACCACCTAGACATACACAACCACCTAGACATACACATCCACCTAGACATACACAACCACCTAGACATACACAACCACCTAGACATACACAACCACCTAGACATACACAACCACCTAGACATACACAACCACCAAGACATACACACCTACCTAGACATACACAACCACCTAGACATACACAACCACCTAGACATACACATACACCTAGAGACACACCTAGACAGACAGACAAACCGGTTCTCTCTCCCCCTAGTCAACCGCACCCAACACCGAGGACTCTGCAACCGTCGCCTTGCTCGCTACATTAACTCCAGCACCAACTTTATTAATAGGGGAGTCGCAGGTGCCGTCTCACAGGCCATACCATTTTAGGAAACGCTTGATTCGATTAGCCTAGGTTAGGTTAGGATAGGTTAGGTTGAGAAGGTGAGGTTAGGTTAGATTAGGTTGAGTTGGGTTGGGTTGGTTAGGTTACTTAGGTTAATTTGGTTTCGTTTGGATATGCAATTATCTCGGTTAGGTTAGAGTCGAATTCATTCATACACCAACTACTGTAAATTCAGTCTCAGACCGATTCAGTCTCATAGTCCAAATAATTGTTTAGGATAAACGAGGTATGTTTAAGTTAGGTTTGAAATATTAGGTTACATTGGTTTGACTTAGGTTAGGTTAGGTTAGTTTGGTTTGCATAGGACACGAGAAGGTTGAAGTGACCTGGAGCTGTTTGAGGCAGAGTTGACATCACGACAGGGGAGGGGAGGAAGAGGAAAACCTTGTCAATCTCTCCCCCTCTCTTCAAATATTCTCTCTCTCTCTCTTGCATAACCTTTAAAGTATGCTTCCTTCTCTATTTCTCGAAACAGCCTCACTTTTCCTATTTCTAGAATCTCTACTTCTAAAATTTACCTTCCCTAGATCGTTCTTCTTCAAGGGCTCTCCCTCATCCTTTTCTTCTTAAACTTATATTCTATATTCTTCTCTTATCATCCACCTCTATTATCTCACCACTTCCTATATTTTGTGTATTCTTAATCCTCCTCCAACATCACAGTCTTCCACTTCTTCTCTTCTCATCACTTATCACCCTCTTTATCATTACAAAGGGAAGTATTAAGGAATATACAACGGAAATCAAGCAACCCTCACCTACTGTACAGTACTGCCTCTTCCTCGTGTTCACCATCCTCACACTTATATTGTGTTCATCCTCTTCATCTCATCATTTATCAAACTCTTTTTCATAACCACCCTCCTCCTCCTCCTACTCTTCCTCTTCGTCTTCTTATTATTAGGTTTTGTTCTTTTTGTAGTGTGCGCGCGCGTGCGCGCGTGTGTGTGTGTGTATGTCATAGAACCCGTGGCTGCGACAATTATGGTAACCTTGTCAATAGCAGGGTTGCTCAAGCGAGGCCGACAACTATTTGCCCACCCTCACCCAGACGCTTCAGTATGTATAGTATCCTACAGACGCGATTAACACAACGATAATGATATAATAAAAATACGATAAAAACGGAAACGATACAAAACAAATAAAAATAGATGATGCAGATTAAAACAAAATTATAATACACAATTATATCCGGCACACACACACACACATACACACACACACACACACACAAGAGCAAACAACAGTACTCCCAATAAAGCGATTCACCAATATACCGATAATGGACAACTTTTGACATATTATACTTCGTTATTATATACATGAATTATATACAAGCATGTCAATAAGCGTCATGTTTTCAAGATAAAAGAACAAATATTATGAATACATTAAAACGAAACTTGAGATTGCCTTCATTCGATACTTCCTTCGAGATAGTAAAACTCATGAGTTAAGATCTGATAACCTCTCCTGCCACCGCCACGCCCAATCGTAGGACCCCTTCACCATGTCCCCACCCTCACACATACCCCTACCCCTGCCCCCAATCCCTACTTTCTCTCCTGCCCCAAAACCCTACTCTCATCCCTAACCCTCATTCCTGTCCCCTCCCTCTCACATATCCCTAACCCTTCCCCCAATCCCCACCTTTTCCCCTACTCCCATCCCTGTCACCTTCCTCACTCATACCCCTACCCCTGCCCCAACCCTACCCTCTACCATGCCCCAATCCCTAACCCTTACCCCTGTCCCTTCCCTCACACATACCCCTATCCCTGCCCACAATCCCCACCCTCTCCCCTACTCCCATCCCTAACCCTCACCCCTGTCCCCACCCTCACACATACCCCTATCCCTGCCCCCAAGCCCCACCCTTTCACCTAATCCCATCCCAAACCCTGATCCCTGTCCCCACCCTCACACATTCCCCTATCCCTGTCCCCAATCCCCGCCTTCACCCTAACCCTCTAGCCCTGCCATCATCAATCCGCACTCTCTCCCCACACTCACCCACTCCCCTATACACCTACAATCTCCCCTACCACAACCCTCACTCCTGCCCCCACCCCAAACCTTTTTATTATTATGAGATTATTCAACGGTTTCAGAGGGCCAATTTGTGGTGTTGCATGTACGCTCACAACTAACAAGCCATAATAAGCACACTCATATTATATTCTTTGGATCTTTAAAGCCACACACTGGAGAAATAGGTATTGTGTACAGCACCGCGTTACCTCGTTTAGATTCGATCAAGATTCAAATAAGTACGGTATATACTAAATTATGGCTCGTAAGTATACCCCCACCCCCACCCCTTCCCCCCAACCTCAGGGAGAGTAGCCCCTTTTGGAATGCTGGAATATTGGAGGTCTAGTGTCTACAAAACAGTCATGAGATACAACAAAGTATATGAATATTTGACTCAGAGTCATCCTTCCTAAGCTGAATACATTCGATTGACCATAGATAGGATTAAACACACTATCGGTAGCAAAATTGAAAACAGTGATCCTAATCTGTCAAAAGACCTGTCATTACGAATCCCGTGGATTCCACAGGGTTAGGTGTACAGTTCGTGTTCTAAATTAAACTTGTGGCCTTTCGGCTAAACTCAAATTTTCAGCTCAATATCTTTAAAAATACTGAGAAAATCGAAACTTGTCCACGTCTACAATAAGTCAACGACAACAGCAACTCGTACCAATCATTGACCTTCGCCTTCTACGCCGATAAAAACTCGTGATACGAGCGAAAGAGTTAACCAATCTCGCAAGCCATTTACAGAGCCTCACCGACAACGCCCTCGCAAAGGTGAACACAAGATGAGAGACACGACAAAAAATGTACGAATAAATGTAAATATGTTTGAAGTACTGGAGAGAGAGAGAGAGAGAGAGAGAGAGAGAGAGAGAGAGAGAGAGAGAGAGAGAGAGAGAGAGAGAGAGAGAGGGGGGGGGGGGATGAAGAGAGGAAAAGAGCGCATAAAATAACTAATAAATACAAAAACATACCCAAATTATTGACCGAATGGAAAAGAGAGGGGAAAGATAATCAACTGAGACACTATAAACCAATACAAGTGGATATGCTGGAGGTACTAAAAGCAGACGAGGAGGAAAAAAAATAGTAAAATAAAAAGTGGCAAAGTATGAAGCAGGTTTGAAGTTAATGCCTGTAAGACGTCGACCTTCGGGGAGGCGATGGTGCGAGTAAAATGTCACAAAAAGATGGTAGTGTCAAATTTAGAATGAGGGAGCGGGGCGGTTGGCTGAGGAGATGGGAAGAGACGAGACGAGAAGAGATGGAGAGAGGAAGACTAGATGATGATGTGGGAGAAGAGCGTAGAAGAAAATGGAAAACGTATCAAATTAAGAATGAGGGGGATGTTGGCTGAGGAGGAAAACGAAGAGAAGACATTGAGAGATGAAGACGAGGAGACGAGATTAAAAGATGGGTAGAATAGAATAGAAGGGAATATACTGTAGCCAAATTTTGAATGATGACGCAGGGTGGTTGACTGAAGAGGAGGAAGAGGAAGATTAGGAGATGGGAGAGAGGCGAATAAAAGAAGTCTAGGAAATTAAACTAAAAGGGGGGGGGGGGATACAGAAGAGAAGGGAAAACTGGTCAACATTATAATGAGGGAGCGGGGGTGGCTGAGAAGATGGGGAGAGGAAGGCTAGGAGATATTAAATGAGGGGGGGGGGGACTCACACATGACAGACGGACATACAGAAAGAAAGACAAGCAAAGACAGACATGCAGACACGACAGGGGTAACAACCATCACTAAAGTACCACTACTACTACTACTACCCCACCCCAAAATCCATACAATACCTTCACTACATCATCACCACTACCACTACCTCACCACACCATTACTATCACCATTACCGCTACACCACCATCATTTCTACCGCTTCTATTACAACTTCACTACCACCACCTAACCACACCATTACCACTACACCACCAGGATCACCACCATCAATTCTACCGCTTCTACTACAACTTCACTACCACCACCTAACCACACCATTACCACTACACCACCATCACTTCTACTACAACTTCAATATCACCGCTACGGTATACACCATGACTATCACCTTCGCGAGTCCTCAAGCACACAAGCAAGAAAGCACATACGCAAACACACCACCTGACTAGTGCAATCACATATCCACATACATATAAACAAACCAGTAAGCAGCAACCGTAATACACATATTAACACACTCAGACAACACGATTTCCCATTGTTCCAACATCATCATCATCATCATCATCATCATCATCTCACACACACACACACACACACACACACACACACACACACACACACACACACACACACACACACACACACACACACACACCACACACACACACACACACACACACACACACACACACACACACACACACACACACACACACACACACACACACACACACACACACACACACACACCCACACACACACACACACACACACACCACACACACACACACACACACACACACACACACACACACACACACACACAAACACACACACACACCACACACACACACACACACACACACACACACACACACACACACACACACACACACACACACACACACACACACCTATTAATGCCCTGCTTACTCCCGCCCGTGTCTGCCCCCGAAGCCATCAAACATCAATCTAACTAACCCAAGGGCGGAGCCACACTCTTCAATGTGTGTGTGTGTGTGTGGGGGGGGGGGGGGGAGAGATATAAGAAGTAAAATGTCATCTCATTACAGTTATCAGACCGTCAAGACGTATCTTACGTCTAATGGTGTGTACACAGATTGTAAGTTGTGGCATGAGACGTATTATATATCAAGTATCTGCCTGGGATCGAACCTGGGCCAAATAAACAAAATCACAAGGTCGCAGACATACTGTAGATTAAAACGTAGACAATCATTGTTTCCTGAGTAAATGGTACCATGGATTATACAGTGTGCCTCCGAGAACAAATTTTAAAAGAAGAAATTAAGAATACCGGTACGAAGGTTATAAATGAAGAAATCCAGAAGAAAGCAGAAACAGTAAAACACGAAGGAACAGAATATGATGACGAACATGACGACAACAATGAAGGAGGAAACAAATACATTAAGGGAGCCCACCTCGCTTTTTTTCTCTTTCTCTCTCTCTTTTTGGCTTGTATCCATTCGGCCCCATTCAGCCTACTATTTTAAGACGTTCACCCTCATCCAGGTGTCAATACTTTCCTGGCGAGCGGTGGCGAGCCAGCATATGTATATTTTTGTTTTGACAGCAAGCTAAATTTGTACATTTTTGATAGAAAAATTTCTCCGACGAAGCCGGATTTCTCCATACTTACAATGTTGGCTCGCTATCGCTCGCCAGGAAGAAATCGACACCTGGATGGGGATAAACGTCTTAAAACAGTTGGCTGAATGGAGCAAAATGGGTACAAGCCAGGGACATAGATAAAAGGAGAGAAATATGAAAAAAGCCTGTGACCCCCCTTAAGAAGATGATGAAGACGATGAAGCCGCCAACCCCCCCCCCACCCCACCACCGACAACACCCTACTTATTGTGTTGAAGAGGTCTATAAGGTTGATAGAGCTAGAGTGCAACAGGTGGTGGCTCCCCCCCCCCCATCTCTCTCTCTCTCTCTCTCTCTCTCTCTCTCTCTCTCTCTCTCTCTCTCTCTCTCTCTCTCTCTCTCTCTCTCTCTCTCTCTCTCTCTCAACAAAGATACATTACAAAACAAAAATAATATATACCTGTATATACAGTATACTGTATAATTATATATAAAACCTTCCCCCTCGGGCCATCCATTGTCCCCCAAGCAGGTTCTCTCCAGCAACCAGTCTATAAATGGACGATATGCAAAATAAACCACCAGCATATTTTACGATACTTCACCTTATATTTTTACTCACTCACTCACTCACACACACACACACACACACACACACACACACACACACACACACACACACATAATTAAGTGAAGACCAATGTTGACTAATATATACTGAATCGACTCAAACTTTAACGCAATACAAAAGCAAAGGGTCGACTTGAACAATAGATTATATACTACTACTACTACTACTACTACTAATAATAATAATAATAATAATAATAATAATATTAATAATAATATTATTATTAGTTATTACTATTAATTAATTTACACATATTACAAAATATTTTAAGGTGGGGACAGACGTTGGCAACAGTCACTCCTTAAGCATTTCCCACCAACCTACACTCTATAACTGATACCAGACTTCCCTCAGACATAGGGGGTTAGTGATGGGGTGGGGGAGGAGGAGTGGGGTGAAGGGGTTGAGGTGCAATGGGAGGGGCTGGTTGAAGGGGTTCGGCTGAAAAATGGAGGGGTGGGCGAGGAGAGTGAAGGCGTTGGTGGGGGTGGGGAGGGGAGGGGAATAGGATGAAGGAGTTGGGGTGAGAAGGAGGGGGTGGGGGTGGGGGTGGGGGAGTGGGTTGAAGTTGTGGTAAGAAGGGAGGGGTGGGGTGAAGGGATTAGTAATGGGCAGGGGGAGGAAAGTGAAGGGGTTGTGGTGAGAAGGGAGGGGTGGGGGAGGGGGAGTTGGGTAAAGGGGTTGGGGTGAGGAGGGAGGGGTGGGGTAAAGGGGTTGGGTGAGGAGGGAGGGGTGGGGGAGTGGGGTTAATGGGTTGGGGTGAGGAGGGAGGGGTGGGGGAGTGAGCTAAATGGGTTGGGGTGCGGAGGGAGGAGGGAGAGATGGAGGATACAGTGGAGGTGGGTATCTGAGCCAGCCATGCACCAAGATAGGACTGCAGCCATTGGGGTCGCGGAGATAACACAGATAAAGGCTGAGTCACAAGAGCACTGTAATATATTCCACAACTTTCAATCGGAATCTAAATTGTGTGTTGTGTTTGTGGGATATTTTAAATTGGTAATGGTTACCTTAATTACTTTCGATGGTTGCATTTGATTGAAATTGTATAATATATAAATCTTAAAGAAAAAAAAAAAAAAAAAAAAAAAAAATCACACCAGAAATACCTAAGAAAATGTGTAATCGCACTTAACGCCTTCAATAATACTTTTTCTTTTACTTAAACAATGCTGTTGCAAACTAATTTAGTTCAGCATAAGAAGCACTAAAGATCAATCTGAATCAGAGGGTTAAAAAACCATCTCAAATAACCCTCAACTCTGATAGGTCCTACTAATATGAATAAAATCGTCTAATGGTAACACGAATAAAACCAAAATAGGGTGGCAGAGATAGGGCAGATAAGAAGCATCGAAGGAGGGTGAGTGAAAGCAGGTAGGCTATATGACGCATCTTGTGCAGCTGATAACACTGCTGGTATCTCGAGAGGTGATAAGCTGCACACTCAAGCCCTCACATGGTCTACAAATACTCACTTGCAACTCCACACACACATACATACACAGTTACACACACAGCTGATATCACTTCTAGTATCTCAAGTGGTGATAAGCTACACACTCAAACCCCCACATACTCTATAATTACTCACTTTTAACCGCACACTTCATTACTGATTATGCAGAAGTCCCTTTATGGGGTCTGTAAATATTAACGCTTGCATTGTTAATCCGCTCGCTGCCGCCATTATTTAATCAGCTCAATGCAGCCAGTGCCGAACTTTTTTAGATTTTGTTTTGTTATTAATGGATTTATTATGTGAAGAAATTAAGGTAAAAAATACAAATAAGTATTCACCGCACCCTCGTTCGTGGATTTTGGCCCTCTAAACACTTATTATAGTGCCTGAAACTTTTTCCAAGGCTCAAACTAGGTTGACGATTTCGGCTGTGGAGTGGACATGGCAAGTCAGTAGTGATTCATACTTGGATACTGGTTGTCAGAGGTCTGCCCACGTGCTGTCAATTTTTTTTTGACGAAAACTGATTCTCGATTTTTTTTTTTTTTTTTTTTAAACGCACAAATACATCGTTGTTAATGGCTGTTTTCAACCGGCTCGCCTTATATACTTTATACATCGTTGGTAGTCGAGGGATAAACAATGTATTCCCTTCACAGTGCCAGAACAAAATAACTTAAAATTAAGTTATCTTAAAAATGGAAATGTTAATCCATGTACTTTCATTAAAAAACACTCATTCCATCAGTATTAGTTCGGATGAGGCGCTGCGAAGGCAAAGAATTGTTTAAGTATACAAGCGTTCCTTGGCTCCATTATTTTTGTGGGGATTGTACATATACTATTAATATGTCACACACACCTCGCAATATTTATTTATAATTAAACTTAATCAAATTAGACAAGCTTTTAATACTTATTCACTTATCGGGCGTATCATAATGGAAATTTTATAATTAACCCCTTAATTACGAATATTTAATTTCACTGGTGAAAACAGTATTCTGAAGTTAAAAAGATCTCTAAAACCAAATATGAGAATGAGATCGCTTATTAGTAAACCAACAGTAACTATGGCACCGCAACACACAATAATTATAATCCGCACCACCATTACACACCTCACCTACTATGGCACCGCAACACACAATAATTATAATCCGCATCACCATTACACACCTCACCTACTATGGCACCGCAACACACAATAATTATAATCCGCATCACCATTACACACCTCACCTACTATGGCACCGCAACACACAATAATTATAATCCGCATCACCATTACACACCTCACCTACTATGGCACCGCAACACACAATAATTATAATCCGCATCACCATTACACACCTCACCTACTATGGCACCGCAACACACAATAATTATAATCCGCACCACCATTAAAACACCTCACCTACTATGGCACCGCAACACACAATAATTATAATCCGCACCACCATTACACACCTCACCTACTATGGCACCGCAACACACAATAATTATAATCCGCACCACCATTACACACCTCACCTACTATGGCACCGCAACACACAATAATTATAATCCGCACCACCATTACACACCTCACCTACTATGGCACCGCAACACACAATAATTATAATCCGCATCACCATTACACACCTCACCTACTATGGCACCGCAACACACAATAATTATAATCCGAACCACCATTACACACCTCACCTACTATGGCACCGCAACACACAATAATTATAATCCGCACCACCATTACACACCTCACCTACTATGGCACCGCAACACACAATAATTATAATCCGAACCACCATTACACACCTCACCTACTATGGCACCGCAACACACAATAATTATAATCCGCATCACCATTACACACCTCACCTACTATGGCACCGCAACACACAATAATTATAATCCGCACCACCATTACATACCTCACCTACTATGGCACCGCAACACACAATAATTATAATCCGAACCACCATTACACACCTCACCTACTCCCAGGCAAACAATGACCTATTTTGACGGACTCGGCTTAAGGGGGGTGACCTGTTTTTGTTCTGTCCTTTTCTATCTTTCTCTGGCTTGTATCCATTCGGCCCCATTCAGCCAACTGTTTTAAGACGTTTATCCCCATCCAGGTGTCAATTTCTTACTGGTGAGCGGTAGCGAGCCAGCATATTTTTTATTTTTGTTAGACAGCAGGCTAAATTTGTAAATTTTTCGATAGAAAAATGTCTCCGGCGAAGCTTGATTTCTTCATATAATGCTGGCTCGTTATCGCTCGCCAGGAAGAAATCGACACCTAGATGGGGATAAACGTCTTAAAATAGTGGGATGAATGGGGCCGAATGGATACAAGCCAGATAAAGAGAGAAAAGGACAGAAATAACAAAAAGCAGGTCACCCCCCTTAAATAATATTATTACGGTACGTCCGCTCTGTATTAACACTCTACGGTTCCGTACCCTAATAACTGCAAGACAAACATGCAGGCCTATACTTTATAGATTTAATTTGGATTATTAGTGAAACATAATGAAAACACACATAATATTAACACACAAATACATACAAACTAACACACATACAGCGAATGACAATGACAATCACACACACACACACCAAACTCTCCCATGAAGATAGTGCAGTGCAACAATGTCCTTATCTTGCAGCGAAGGGTCTAGTAAGGACTGAGTGGCCATTGTTAGACATGAGAGCCTAAAGAGGGTCTGTGGGAGGGCAGAACGTGATGTAAGGGGAAGTACCGTACTGTAGATTAGACATACAAGGTGAAGTAAATCCTAGTATGTTGCCAGGTTAGTTTATTAGACATACAAGGTGAAGTAAATCCTAGTATGTTGCCAGGTAGATTAGACATACAAGGTGAAGTAAATCCTAGTATGTTGCCAGGTTAGTTTATTAGACATACAAGGTGAAGTAAATCCTAGTATGTTGCCAGGTTAGTTTATTAGACATACAAGGTGAAGTAAATCCTAGTATGTTGCCAGGTTAGTTTATTAGACATACAAGGTGAAGTAAATCCTAGTATGTTGCCAGGTTAGTTTATTAGACATACAAGGTGAAGTAAATCCTAGTATGTTGCCAGGTTAGTTTATTAGACATACAAGGTGAAGTAAATCCTAGTATGTTGCCAGGTTAGTTTATTAGACATACAAGGTGAAGTAAATCCTAGTATGTTGCCAGGTTAGTTTATTTCTTAAGGGGGGTCACCGGCTTTTTTTTTCTTTCCTATTCTTTGGCTTGCATTCATTCGGCCCCATTCAGCCAACTGTTTTAAGACTTTTATCCCTATCCAGGTGTCGATTTCTTCCTAGCGAGCGATAGCGAGCCAGCATTGTATGGAGAAATCCGGCTTCGTCGGAGACACTTTTCTATCGAAAAATGTACAAATTTAGCTTGCTGTCAAAACAAAAATATATATATGCTGGCTCGCTACCGCTCGCCAGGAAAATATTGACACCTGGATGGGGGTAAACGTCTTAAAACAGTAGGCTGAATGGGGCCGAATGGATACAAGCCAAAGAGAGAGGGAGAGAAAGAGAAAAAATGCGAGGTGGGCTCCCTTAACAAATTGACAGTTAACCCCCCAAGGATCTACGACGCATTTCCACATAATATTTTGGTTATCATTGAGAAAATGTACTCATCTTAGAAAGGATCTCTAGGAATCAAAGGCGTAAAAACTATCTCATATAACTCTCCAACGATGTCTTCCTAAACTGAATACAATCGTGTAACAATAGCCAAAATAAATTAGCAAAACACACTCGTTTACTGAACGGGTTAAATATACAGGTAGATTGATACAAAGGTAGATTGAATGTGACAGTGGCAAATAAAGAAAATAGAATGAATACAGTTAAGGGGAAGTTTTTAGTGTGTTTCCTAGATTTCCATCAAGCTTGAAATTACACCCCCTTGACCCCCTTTCAAGATAAATTTGTAAATTTTTCGGTAGAAAAATTTCCCGGCCGAAGGCCGGTTCTTCTTAAATTACAGGCTCGCTATCGCTCGCCAGGAAAAAATCGACACCTAAAAGGCACGAAAGGTCTTAAAAGTGACATAAATAGGGTGAAAGTTCTTAAAATCGCCAAACTAATGGGGCGAACATCTTAAAATCTCAATAGCAATGGGGCTAGACATGAGAGAGAAAGGGGTAAAGAAAAAAATCCCTCAAGTGGAAATCTCCCCTTAAACTAATCTAAACATGGGAAAGA